>JADNRX010000677.1:0-26819 GCA_015501595.1 Hymenopellis radicata
CAATGGATGACACCGGGGCGTCCGCATTCGCCCTCCCCGATCGCCTTCTACTCCCTCGAACCCGCTGCACGATCGTACCCATTCACGAGAGGTCACTCTCTTGGAGAATGGCATGATTGTGGAGCACGTGGATGTCCGAAAGGAAGAACGAGAGGCGCGTGAACGCCGTCGTAAGGAGGAGAGACGTGCTCGTAAATCCTCAAGGAGTTCTGTGATAGACATGTCCTCGGTCATGTCTACTCCCAGCCTGCCAACTCATGCTGATAGTGGAGTCGGATTGAAGCCTTACTCTCGCTATTCACAAGGTAGTCCTGCTCGTCCCATGAGCGTGTTGACAACGCCTATGGATCGTCCAGAATTTCCGCGTGCGCAATCGCAGGCTTCTTTCTCGGATGTCCACAGTTTGGGATCGTCATCTCCACGACGCTCTCGTTTCTTTGGCTTCTCCAACTTCAAGGATGGATGGGCTAGTCGGATAGTTTAGCGCCCTCCGCCATGATGTCTGGTAGCATGATGGATATGCAGTACGTTTCTTTCGCATTGATACATTCAACCACACACTGACATATCGCTCTCTCTCTCAGTGTCGCTCTACAGAAAAAAACTCTGATGCTGCCAGATATGGCTTAGGCGAATCTTCTCGTCGTAGTCAGCTCTGGTCTGCCGCTGATCTGTTGCAACCCACGACGTCCCGGTTATCAAACCAATCAGAACCCAAGCCAAGAAGAAGAAAGGTCTTGCGAAAATCTGGGGCATTGTGACACGTTCTTCGAGGAACGAAAGCAAAAGGCAGACGGAATCGAATGGCAGGACTGATGATGAGCCTTTAGCTCCGCCTCCGCCACTCACATATTTACTGAGCCGTGAAGGGCGTCATGTCTCCACTCCGACTCTTTCGAGCCGACCATGAAGATGTCGATGTCACCGGTCGCATTATCGCCTACGAGTGCCTCTTCGACTCACCTCCCCACTCTCTCTCGTCCTCCCGACCGTCGGGTCCGGTTCGGACTCTGATACTGCTATCGCCAGGCAGCCAGTGCAAACTACGATGACGACCAGCGGACCCCAGAGGATCGCTTGTCCAAAAACATTTCTTCCATGACGTCCGAACCTGATATGCGAAGACGCATGTCGCGAAGCCCATCGTCTTCTCCCAATCACACGCCCACCCTTCTGACCGTCCATACTAACAACACTAATCCCGGTGCTAATTTAACCCGTGAAAAGTCGCTTCCGCCAATACCGGGGGACATGCGACGGCAACGTTCTTCTGAGCAACGTTTGGCCGCAGACAACCGCCCACAGACAATGTACACGTTCGATTCGCGGCCCAACCCTGCTGGCGGCAGTCCTGCGCATGACTTTTTGCCGCCGTTCCGCAATGGAGAGGTGCGAAGGCAGTCGTTTGGAGGGCTTACGACGCGTCCTAATCTTGACGTACAGCTCGCACGGAATCAAGGCAGCACTCCTCGCTCTTCGACCGCACTCGGCGTCAACTATGACGAGTTTGGCGGATCCCGTCGATCCTTACGACTCGACTCTTCCTCAAACCGCGCTAGCTTCTTCGGGGCCCGACCAAGCGCAAGTCGCGGTTTGGATTGACGTCACTATTTGGGAAGAAGCAGCAGCCGGAGCGAAATGTGATGCAGGAGAACGTTGCACAGCAGGTCCCGTCATTCAGACGTTCGGCCGGAAGCGATGGACTAGACGATTCGATGACGAATGGCGGTACGGCTCGACGTCGCGGCATAGTGCGTTGAGCGCAAGTGCTAATAGCGCAGCACCTGGAGCGAGGATGTCTGTGACCTCGCGAAAAGCGCTCGAGGAGCTTGTGGCGCAGGATTCGAATTTTTTGGCATACCGGTATCCGTCCAACGACCAGCATTTAGATCTCCTGCGATGACATCTGACTGCTATTGTACATGTTTCCTACTCCTGTATATCACCTTACCTGCCACTCTTTCGGACTTTGCTCTCATGTAGTCGTTCGCTTATTTTCTCTCTCAGTGTCTAAATATCCCCGGACTTATACTTACTGGTACCCACTAAAATTATTGCATGGTCATCGCTCTGTGGTGGCGGGAATTAAAGAAGCGCAGGTTTTTAGATCCTACGGCCACTTGTTTTTGAGCACGAAGGCCACAACTTAGTGCATTTCTGATTTCCGCGTTTCAAGGTTTAAAGGTTGTTGGGCAGACCAGCGCTCCTGCTCTCTCTCTTCTTTCTTCGCCGCACCATGCCTGAAGAGGAACAACCGCCCAATGTCGACAAACCGGACCAGCCGGAAAAAGACGAACGTCTGCCTCGCTTGCGCTTGACGATGCCTCGTCGGCCCCCCGTTTTGCCTACAGTGATGAAGTAAGCGCGTTGCTGCACGCGGCCAACCTCCTGCTCACAAATGATGCCTATTATTTAGCACGACGGGTCAGCCACCGCCTCCTCCGCCTCCTACTCCTGCGCCTGCGCCTGCGCCCAATGACGAAGACGAAGGTCGAGTGCCTGGGTATGTTGATGAGCGTCGGATTTGGCGCGACTCTGCTGACTTATTGTGTCAGGGCATTGCCTGGGGTGGCGTCAGTCTCGTCAGGGACTACCGCGCCAGTGGGTGCGGTTACCGCGGCGGCGGCACATACTGGAGGGGATCCGCTTCGGGGTCTGTTGGACGAGCGCACGCCTCCTCCTCCAACCTGCCGCCCTCCTCGTCTGCTCGGGGGTCCCTCGTTCCCAAAGCTTCTCCGCTTGGGCGAGCAGGCGCGAAAAGGATACCGCCGAGAAGGACAAGGAAAGGGCCGGGACATGGCTGGGTCGTCCGCTGAAACGTACACCTCACTCGGGTTGCAGCCGACCGTCATCGGAGAGACGGCTGCTGCCTTTAGGACTCGTATGACGGCCAACCAGGATGTCTTTGCCACGGCTATGCTCGACTGCCAGACCTTGATCAAGACGGCTATCGAGCAGAGCAAGGAGACGAAGGACTTTCTTACTCGCGGCCTGGGGGACGCGCGCCAAATGCAGACGGCGGCTACGACGGCAACCTCACACCTCGCGGAGGTTGTCTCCAAGACAAACGCAGCCCTCAACCAGTCGTTCGACACTCTCGACGCTATTATCGAGAGGCAGGGTATCCAGTCTGGAGATATTGACGGGCTGAGGAATGAACGTGACAGGGCGACGCAAGAGATGCAGGGTTTGCTTGCTCGGATTGCAAGCCTGGAGGTCGCCGCCCCGCGTACACCACCCGTTCTCCCTCACCCCCGTCCCGTGTTCGACTCCTCGCCCTCCCCAAGCAAGCGGGGACGGGGGCGAAACAATACAAGGATCTTCAACACCACCCATGTCGGGCCCACTGGCGGTCAAGTACCAATGACAGCACCGGCTGCTTCTGCTGTCCCAACTCTGGCTGTCCTCTTTTCTATCACACGGGTGGATCAGGATGGACCTACTATGGTGCGTAGAGTCGCGGACATGGCGCCAGGCCTTTCGGCGGGCGCAATTGCCTCTACTCGTGCGACGACGTCTCCCGGGGTGTTCGTGGTGCGCTTCAGGACGCAGGTCGCGGCATCAGCCTTCGTGAACGCCGTGTCTGGGAGTGGAGGTGCTGCACAAAGTGGAATCAGCGTGCAGTTCGCAGTTGCCGCCGATTCCTTTGACGATCTCTTCTCCTCACCCCTGCCGTCCCAGGGAAACTAGGTCGGACTACGCCGACACGGACACCCATATATTCCCCACCGACCCTATCTCTCCATCCTGCCTTTTTGGATGCTGCCGACGCTGGTGAGCGTAGCGGCCACATAGTTGATGAAAAGGAGAGACTTGGGAAAAATTTATTAGCTGTTCTAGCATGGAATATACATGGAGAGTTGTCCCTTCTGCTGCGTGGTCCTGATTTAAGTGTTCTGGAAGGTTATGACATTATTTTATTTTCGGAGACTTGGCTGGATGAAGATGATCACTTAGCCTTGCCTCTCCCAGTTGGTTATTCTCTTCTCTCCTTCCCTCGCCCAAGGTCTAGCTTCATGCGTCGACATATGGGTGGTCTCGCAGTGCTACATCGCACTGATCTCCGCCTCACGGTGCCACCGGAGCATGTGTCTTCAGAGGCGTTGCTTGTGGAGCTGGAGGATCTGTCGATTGTCCTGGCTTACCTGCCGCCGCGTGGATCGCCATGGCTAACAGTAGTGGAGGAGGATCCTTTAGATGTGATGTTGGGTTTGTTAGGGTTGAGAGCGGGTGCGGGTCGCCCGGTATTGCTGATGCTGGATGCGAATGCACGGGGTGGGTCCCTGTCTGGGTCGGATGCCTATCCTCGTCGCTCTGTGGATGAGACTGTGGATGCGAGAGGTTCATGGCTGTCCACCGTGTGCGCTGATCTCGATCTGGTGATATTGAATGGGTCTGAGGTGGATAACGACTCGCCTGGGGGCTGGACTTCGTTTCAGCCGATGGGTAATGCCGTTGTCGACTATGCATGTTTGTCATTGCAGGCGATGCCCAGGGTGTACGAGTTTCATGCTCGTCGTGCGCCCTCCCGGTCAGACCACGCGCCGTTACATGTGAGGATACAGTCAACATCGATGGAGAATCTGCCACCTCCGCCTCGGATGAAAAAGGTGGCGTATCGTGGAAAACGGCCCCAGCATGATATAGTGTTACCGGCTGAACACCCTCCAGTCTTTGAGGGTGCACCAGTGGCTCCGTTCGGTGAACTGGACATCCTTTATAAGGCGGCGGTGGAAGCGGCAGTGCAACCTGGTGACGCGGTGGATAACATCTACGGAAGCTGCTCGACGACAGGTGCGATACGAAGGGTGTGGACAGATGGGAGCTGTTTGAATAATGGCAAGCCAGATGCTCGGGCAGGCGCGGGTATATACTGGGGGTTGAACTCGTCTCGCAATCTGGCGGTGCGGGTCCCTGGTCATCAATCGAATAACAGAGCGGAGCACTTTGCTCTCTTGGTGGTGCTGTTGCTAGCCCCACCAGATCTGCCTCTGCTCGTAACAACAGACAGCGAGAACGTCATTCACACCTATTGTCACTGGGTGGCACGTTTGGCTCAGACAGGCTGGTCATGCGCACATGCCGATGTTATTAAGTATGTGGTTGCCTTAATTCAAAGGAGGACAGCCTGCGTGCAGTTTCGTTGGGTTAAAGGCCATTCTGGGGATGTCGGAAATGATGCGGCGGATGCCTTGGCGCGAGGAGGAGCCCTGTTAGAGGACATGTATGTCCTGCCCGAGCTGGGAGGTGTCAGGGAAATGGGATTCCCGCACTCGCAGGGAGCGGTAGCGCTGGATGGAGGACATAAGGTGGTCACATCACTGTCACCTGTACCGGTGCCTGCGCGGAAATCCTTGCTCGCTGACGATGGGATGCCAGTATCCTTTCTGGAGGCTCATGGAGGGAGGCGCGAGGCGAGGGAGGCGCGAGGCGAGGGAGGAGCGCTGGGCGGCACGGCAGCAGTTCTTGAAGGCATCTGCCGAAAGTGACGGCTCCTTCTGGAGGATGGTGCGCGACTTGACGGATCCTCGTCCTGTGGAGCCTCAGGTGTCGTTGGAGGACCTGGCGGGGGAGTTTGAGGCACGTTTACAGGCGCCAGAATGCTGGCCACCAGAGTTTGATGTGGAGGCTCTTAGGCAAGCTACCCTCGAGGCGGACGCGATCCCAGACGTCACGCAGGATAAAACTCCGGAGCAGTTCTTCACAAGGGGATGGACGGCGAAGGACATCGCTGAAGAGAAGAACGCTTCAGTCGGTGTTTGGAGTCCCGCGGTGCACCCCGCCTATGGTTAATAACCATTCTCATTGGCATTTTGAAGGTTCGCCATATGTCACTTATGACATGCCAAATTTGACGTAATGACAGGTGGGGAAAGACCCAAAGGCGCCATCTAGCTATCGTTTGATTGGCCTGGAATCATGTATTCTGAAGATGTTTACGCGCTTGGTGGATCAAAGGATTTGTCAGTGGATGGACGTGCGCGACATTGTCCCGGAGACTCAGAACGGCTTTCGAAAAGGCTTCCATGCGCTGAACAATCCATTTGTTTTGCGGGCCGCGATCGAGTTAGCGCTGGCAGAGAAGAAGACGTTGTATGTCATTTTCCCAGACCTCTCCAATGCTTTCCCATGGACAGACCACAGTTCCTTGTGGTCAATGATGTATCATAAGGGGATAGCGGGGCCAATGTTTGATTGGTTGCGGATGCTTTACTCCTGTATGAGCTACGTGGTACGGCTGGGCAACAAACTCTCGCCCGCATTCAGAACATCAATTGGCCTTCTGACTGGGGATGTGCCGTCGCCCGGTTTTTGGAATTTCTTCGCATCTGATATGGTAATCGCCGCGCATCTCCAAGACATCTCCATGGATGGACAGGTCGTCAACAATCTGTCGCACGCGGACGATGGCGCAATGTGGTCGGGCGTGCAAGGGCTAGAAGTTCACCTCAAGGACTACGTGGCCTATACCAGTCGTAAGGGCATGACTGTCAATGCGCCAAAGACAAAGGTGATGGCGTTCGGGCCGTTACCAGATCCATTACCGACCTTCATGCTCTATGGCAAGCCAATTGCCTGGACCGATACTCACCAGTACCTTGGCGTGCAATTCTCGTCTACAAAAGGTGGTCTTTTCTCTACTTTGTACAAGGCAAAGGAAGCAACAGCTAGGAAGACAGCTAATGTGGCGCTGACACTGGAGAAGTACCTCGGAGACCTACCGCCGAAGGAGGCGTTGCAGATATACAAGGCGCGCGTGGCGGCACATTTGACGTACGGGGCTGAATTAGCGGTCGATGCGTCTGCGGCATGGGTCGAACCGCTGGAGGCGGTTGAGAAGTACTTCTTGCGACGGATCCTGCATGTGCACAAGAGGTGTCGCATGGCTATTCTCTATACGGAGACGGGGCTGCTGCCGCTGCGTTATGTGAGGGTCATGAGAGCCCTGAAGTACTTGCGTAGGCTGCTGGATGGTAAGGATAGTCCCGTGCCACGCCGCGCACTCCATGTTTTTCAGGAGCTGTGGCGGCGGGGAGAGAGTGGGTGGCTGGGGGATATTGCTATTGTTCTACACCGTCTTGGAGTGGGCTGTGAGGAGTCGTGGTGGTTGGATCTGTCGACGGTGCAAGGTGTTGATAACCTGCTCAAGGCGTGTGTCAAGGCGGCGCATGATGAGATACAACGGCAGGTCGCTGGTGCGAGGTTGCCGCTCCTGCTGGCGAGAACGGAGGTGCTGAGTGGTCGACGAGCTGCTTATGTGGTGTCTGGCTGGCGTTCCTATCTGGAGATCGCCGTGCCCGCGCATCGCGTGGCGTTAACAAGGTTTGTGACGGGCTCGCATGCATTGGCGGTGGAGGCGGCGAAGTGGGTTCCCGTGCCGGAGAGTCAGTCGGGACCTGTGCCACGTCATTGGCGCGTCTGCAGGATGTGCGGGGATGATGTAGAGGATGAGATGCATATATTCTGGGGATGTGCTCATCCGGACTTGTGTCGCTTGCGCGACGTGTGCTTAGCAGATGTCTACGGGCGCTATCCGGCTCTGGCGCGTGGTTTTATTGAGCCCCTGCAGTTCTGGGGTTTGTTGTGGCGGCATGACGACTTGATTCCATGCCTAGGACTGTTTATTTACGAAGCGCTAGAACTTGTGGCGTCCTATCCGATGTATGTACCTGACTGGTATGTCTAGACATGCATATGGAGGCAAGGACCACGGGTGGTCGCAGTGCATGGTAGCTTTCCTGTGTCAGAGTTTTTTGCCCACACTACAGTTTCCTCGCAGAGGTTTTTACATATGGTGGTTTCTCTCTGATAGGTTTTGACGCACCCATGGCGCGACACACATAAAAGCGGCGTTCAGTTCCTGGTTCTGTTTACTCACGCTATCTTTCTGAAGTCGAGACGTCCTACCCTGAGGGGAGTGCTCGGAATCGTCTAGGGGGGGTAGTAGTTCGGTACCGTAGCGTATATAGGCGTAGTAGGGACCCTGCGGTGTTCTATATAGGGCTAGACACAGGTTAAAATATATCTATCTATCTATCATGTGTCAATCCTACAGACTTGTTCACTCCTTAACCGTAGCAGCGTAGCCTTTCCCAGACGCATGATTCAAGGCCAATGTGATTGCCATCTCTGACTTGCCGGCTTCGAACTTTTGGAAGACTGTCGCGGCCATGTCAATGGGTATAGCATCGTCGTCATTGATGAGAGGCGGTATAACCAACTTGATGAATTCGTCAAGCGACATCCACGTCTTGGAAAGCTTCTCGGTCGTTCCGGCAGCTAAGGTATGGATGATGGGTGAATCAGCAAATAGGCGAAAGGTAAACGTTAAACGCGTACCGTCGTGAAGTTCTGATTCTACGAGACTGCGAGGAGAATTCAGATCTGGATGTTCTCAAAGAAAAGCACTGACGGCGGGATAATTTCCACCACGTGAATGTTCGTGCCCGCGAAAGACGCACGCAAAGCCATGGCGTAGCTGTGCAAAGCGGCTTTGGTGGCGGAGTAGTTTGGAAGCGACGCTGAAGGGACCATGCAGAGCCCAGACGTGACGATGATGATCGAAATGTGGCGGCCTTCGGCCTAGGTTTCGAGCAACTCTTTGGGTTAGCCGTGTACCACTGTCGAGGGACGTCATACGCACATTTAACTTTTTGAAGTGGGGCAGCAGATAGTTGACGGCAAAAACATTCGCGGTGTAGTTGACGTGCAGCTCGTCGAGGAATTCTGACGTTTTGACCTTTGTTAGCAGAAAGGTAGACAGACACAAGAGAGCGCGACATTTACTTTCAGAATCAAAAGTCTCGGAGCTGGTCAGGTCAAAGTTGCGCTGGATACCCGCGTTCAGCACTACAGCGTCCAGCTATCCAACGATCGTTTAGTTCCTCGCTACAGTTGAAGAGAAGAGCGATGAGCACATCAGGATACGTCGCGACAATATTCTCCAAGTTCGCTTTGAGCGCCTCTTTATCCACCGAAAGATCTAGAGATACGGCGTTGAGTCCGCGCTGCTCCAATTCCTCGAGTCGCGCTTTCCGTCGGCCAGCTGCGACGATTTGGGGCTTGGAAGGCAGATCTGCGAGAGCTAGAGCCAGAGCGCGGCCGATGCCAGACGTGGCGCCAGTGACAAGGATGCACTTGCGCGTGCTGATACCATTGAGCGACATCGGAGGGAAGAATCAAGGCGTAATAGATTCGTGGGCAATGGGCATAGAATGTGACATGGGCGGCGAACAGTGATCTTGTTCCGTGTCGATTTCGTGGGTACGAGGGTATACGGATACGTTCCGGAGTGACTGATGCTGTCAAGACACAGATTCCAGAGAATAGGTTTGTGGCGGAGTAACGTTGCCGAGATCACGGTCTGTCCAACTGTACGATTAGGCAGGCTCCATCGACAGACAGGGATACAGTACGATCAGCGCGACGTGGCCAACAAAGTTCGTTGGCTTTCAGGCCTTCTCAGCATCCGTTGCAGCGTGAGAAAGCTCATCCAGACCTTGAACTCGACCATGACCGAATGTAACAAAGTGAACGCACACTGACCACACCAAAACCGCGTTGCTGGGACACGAGGGTGAAAACATCAAAGCATCAAGTCATGAAAATTAAACGTGGGAAACTAGACGTTGTAGGCAAGGTCCAACATAGGCATCAAGTTCATCGAAGATGTAGAAGGAAAAACAAATCTAATGTAATGTAATGCAGAAGGGTATGCATAGAAGGGTATGCATAATGGAGGCCGTGTATTAGGAATGCGGAACTCCTTGGGTGACATGAGGATATGTCGAAGCGACGAGCTGCAGGAGTGTCAGTCGGCGCGCCCTCTGGAGACTTCATTACTTACGGCGAAGAGTTCTGGCGCCCGGATCGCAAGGACTTGAGGATCTTCACCAAGGCCCACGAAACTTTAGAACAAACAGAATGTCAGGATATACGGACGGCGCTTTTCTCGAACACATACATTGTCGATACACCGGCTTCAATCGCAGAGGATAGAGTCAAGGCTATGAAGATTATCGATGAGATCAATGGTTCGAAGGAAGACAGTGCAGCAGCTCACAGCATTGTAGGCCGATCAAGAACGCGAACAGTAGCATGGGAGCGGTGTACTGTCCATCAAAGTTGTAGGACGGGGATGTGACTGATACGAACTGTCAGAAAGCACAGCCGAGAAGAAACAGATTTCCTACAGCGCAAGTAGAGATAGGCGAAAAGACTGCATAGCAGCCCGATAGCGTATGCGCCCCATGTCAGCGCTACACAACCCTTCAGTATCAGTGTTACAAAGAGAGCCGAAACATGCTCACTCATTCCGACCAACGAATCGTTCACAAGCGCATCGATGCCACGGTCCTTGAATAATCTCCAAGTGTCTTTAGCTGCTGGAATGTATGCCTTGCCATATAAAGCTATTGAGAGAAATCAGAATCACTACAGGATACTTAGAAGAGCATGACTGACAAATTTCAATGTAAGCGTATCTGTTGAAATATTCCACCATATTCTCAATGCAGCCGATGAAACATGCGGCACAACAAGCCAGACACGCTTCGACAGCTAAATGACCGACTGTCAACTCACAGGAAATAGTCTAGAAGAATGCACTTACGATGACCATCGGCACTCGCATTGTTCGCCGCTGTGCGTAGAATCATGCGTAAGAGCTCCAGCAGAGTCACGATGAGAGAACCAAATGCAATGGATCCAAGGACAGTGTTGATGCTCGTCCAAGGGCTGACAACGTGGGATGCTTGGGCTATGCAGTACCTTGATCAGAACAAACTCTTAATAGAGAACTGACCACACTCTCACCATCTCTCCCATACTCTTGGGCCGAAGTAGTACCAGGACCCATATGGACCACCAGCCAAGGTAGCAAGCGCCACATTGCCGATAACCTGGGAGGTCCACAAGAAGGAAAATGTCTCATAGAAAACGAGACCTGCGACTTTGCCACCGGAACATGAAGACGTTTCGCACGCTAAGCCATGTTAGCCCAGGAGCAAAGATTCAGAAAAGTACGTACATGGGTTTCCGGGCGTCCATTTAGAATAGGTAGCAATGACGGTAAATGTGAACCACACGGCGAGACAAGCTTGGAGGAACAAGGCGGACATCGCCACCGCATACACGCTCATGTGATGTTTCGAGACATCCATCACAACTTGTAACAGAAGAGATGCGAAGGGGATCCGGGATTTGAAGCCCCAGTACGAGAAAATAGACAATAGGGCAATGATCGTAAATATGATCGCCCCAGCTGAAGAGGGAAATGAGCGCAGTCGAAGTCAATAACGCGACAGAACATACAATAATACTTCGTGATCCAATAATAGATGCATATACCACTGGAGATGCTGATAGTCAGTAACGAAGTTCTAAGGCGGTGAAGAGCACACGGACATGTTCAACGCTATAGTCAATATTAGTGTGATGTGCATGATCATGCGCGTGAACATTCTAGTGAGCATGAGATACGCCGTTGATAGAAGAAGTGCCGCTCCAGTGATCAGAAGTAGCAGGTAGACGGCTGATCTAGAGGCCATATGAAAGTCAGAAACTGGCGACACTGACAACGCGTTACACGCACCTGTTCAACGTGATGTTCGTCCCAGAGGTGGCCCCCGGCTTGCCCAATCCTCCACCTAAACGCCCTCAGCGACCCACGATTGCAAAGCAATCCCGGAGAGAACAGCAAATCCAATGAACTGTGGTATCTCTTAGTAGAGTTCTGGCAAGCAAAGGGGGACTGTCCACACCTGTAGGATGAATAGGACGAGAAAGATGGGATCATTGATCTTTTTCTTGGGCTTGAACCTCTCCCCTTCATAGGGATTCTTTACATCCTGAGCATAAGGCTGGCTTGGAGGCATAGGCTGTGAATACTGGGGCGTCGGCCCAGGATAAGGCGCGTTCGAGTCGTACTGAGGGTATTGTTGAGGGGGATAGTGCTGAGGAGGTGGCCCCATTGTTGATTAGGATTCTGGTAATTCGCCATCGAGAGCGACCTGCTCGCTGGCTAGGAAGAGCGACGTGGATGGTGGCGAAAGGCAGGACGTAAAAGGCTAAGCATCACTACTTCTCAGCGGATAGGGGCTACTGATACTGTACTATTTCGACCTCATCTTCGCATAACGCATCACGGAGGGGTCATTTAATCTTATCAGACCCCGCGATCACCTGGAAATCCTTATCGGGGTTCCAAAATTTTTTTTTTGAAAAAATCTGTGAAGATAAGGTCGAAATAGTACAGTAGTTGCAAGCACCGGTTCCTTTTCGGACGTAACTGAGCGGGTTTTTGTTGAATATAAAGCGCTTCTTCGTTACCGCAGAAACGGCGGTAACGCCTTCTTTCCCTGCCAAAATAATCGCTTTTGACGGGAGGCGGGGATTTGGCAAGCGTTTCTACGTCTCGATCGGGCAACTTGCATCCCAATCGGGTAATCAACTCCTTTCTTATCAACGCCACTCTGCTCACTCGCGTCGAGTGTGCACACTCGGGCGTGACAGAAGCCTCTCAGAGTGAGCATATCTGCTGACACGACTTGCCAACATGGTCATCTTCAACTTTGATCTTGTCATCGCTGGCACAGTTCATGCAACACGACTGCTTCTGGCTCTGTTGAGCACGGTAATGCTCGTTTGGCATGAGCTATCGACGAGTTCTTCTAACACAGGATACGGACATTTTTAGAACCTGTGGCCGTCTTCACAATTTGTTTTCTGTATGCTTGTGCGAACACGGCGCAGTCACTGCGAATGCGGAAAGTTACATGACCGCCGTGCGCGCGTTCTACATCGAAGGTCCTGAGGCAGTCGGCTAATATGAGATGGCTCTCGTATAGACCACTAGAGAGAGAATCACGGTGTAGATTACTGAGTCCTAGCAATAAGAAATGAAATGCCCATCGTCCACCACATACTGTTGCCCTGAGTTCATTGTGTGGATTTCAGTACTACCATTTGTAGCACACAAAAGCGGGCCCGTGATATTAGCATGGAAACGTTTCTACCTGCAAGACGAAGCGTTACTACCCCCGCCACTGCCCCAGGCGGTAACGCACACATATGAGCTACAATGTTACTGTTACTACATACGGCACATCACTCATCGGATTTCTCGGCGTTCAACCTGTTATCCTCCGCCCAGGCTACAGCATCGCGTCTGCCTTTCTCAACATCCACCATAAACCAAATGACCACTGACGCACAAACGCAGAGCGCAAATAGGAATGGAAAGCCCATCCAGTTGTTCCCCGAGTTGTCTATGATGGCTTGGATCACATTGGGTCCAATCATCGAAGAGGCGCGATTTGACAAGCCGAAGAGGCCGAAGAACTGAAGAATCCGTTAGGTGAGATGGACGGCGAGTTGCACACATACCATATTGTCAAAGCCCGGGGGAGTCAGTTCGGCCTAGATCATGATCAAAAAGTGTCAGCTTTGGTCGAGTCTGACTAAGGGAGACTACCATCATGGTTTGTGCTGCAGACGAAAAAAGTTAGACGCGCAATGGCAATGTTGAGAGATTCGTACAGTAAGCATAATATGGTGCTTGGAACAATCCAAATATCACGTTGTAAAACCTAATATACCAAAGAGATTAGCCTCTGTTGCGATCCACGATGGTTGGCTCGTACCAAAATTCCCACTCCTGATGAAAGCTGGACATAACAGTCAACGAAAGTCGTGCGCTAGAGAAAAGTTCACCTGCCCAATGACATCCGTCCATATGCCAATCATACCCCACAGTGGAATCAAAATTGTTACCACGTTGGTAACGACGAACTAGAGCGAAAATTGGCGATTGAACAGGGTAAATTGTACCTGGAGACGCACCATCCTCTTCGTACTGATCTTCCAGTACTTCTGAATGTACCAGAACCCCAACGTACTTGCTGTAGACGTGAAAGCCTGAGCTAGCCCCAGATACGTATTCTGGAGGAAGCTGAATGAGAATTTCTCGTTCTGACAGATGGACACCAGAGTCCCAGTCGTGTTCAGACCCTGGAAGGAGCTGATCAGGGCGAACAGGGAAATATCAAGAAATGAACCTACGTCGGCAAGAAGGAAAAAGGAGAAGAGGTAGATGAAGGTGTACGGAAGTTTCTTGTACTGTTTCATGGCTTGCCAGATTTGTTTCCATCCGATAGTGAGGTAATGTTCACCCTTGGGAACAGGTGGTCCAGGACGAGGCTGCTGGAAGATGAACCACCAAATACCAGTTAAAACCCAGTATCCATTAGTGCTATAAATAACTGTCAGTTTAGGTCGCGGAATGCACGTTCAATGCTTACAAAACGAGAACATAGTTGTTGACGCGGGGATTGTCCGCGAGGGGAAGAAGAAGAGAAAGATTTAAACACAGCGTCACGATGTATCCGATGTTACTGTGAGTCTGCACCTTGTGAATAACCTGGTTGACGAGGAAATTGATGACAACTTACCGTGCTTATGTTGCTGATACGGTTTTTCTCTAAACTCTCTTCCCTTTCGTATTCCTCGCTGGACACCTCCCCTTTCTCGTAGGCATCACGCAGTTCCCTCGCATGGGATGTATTTCGAGCAAGGCGCGGAAAGAGGGCCGCGTAGAATACCAGGGTGGCACCATACGATATGAATCCAACCATGTAGAGGGCCATCGCAACCCCCCAACGTGATGGCACTACCCAACGGAGTAAAAAAAAAATAACGTGGAAGCAGGACAAGCGAGAAAACACACCTGTCAGGCTCATAGTGGCGAACTGGGCTGCCCAACAGACACAAGTTATAACGAGAAGCAGCCACCGTCCAAAAGTCCCATAGTCTGCAGCAGATCCAATGGTCGTAAAAATCAAAGTCATAACCTACACAGATATCAGAAAGCGACAATAAAATTTTGTTGATACGTACCGCGAAACTGACACCATTCGCCACGAGAACAACGCTCGAAACGGCTTTGGTTCCGCCCCCCCAAGGTACGACGCACTGTCCTGAGGCATCCGACGCGTTACAAGAAGCGCCTGGGCCCTTGACGGGGTCATATCCAGCCGCAAATGCGAGAGACTGGAAAAGTGTCATGGCGTAACCATTAGGACCGACGCCCTAGCGATGAGATGTCAGTAGGCGTCGAGTTGGGGTGATACGAGATACCAACATTATCGCCATTGTAGTACACTACGTAGATGGTTAGTACCACGATGCAGCAGCTTATTGAAGTCAACGTACAATAGTAGCTCCACAATTCGCGTCTAGTAACGACTGGCTCGTCTTTACTTATAGAAGACACGAGCTGAATGCCCGCGCGACTGCGTTGGCGAAGACCGTCCTTGTTGAGAGAGCTATCCTTGCTATCGACCTCATCGACGGGAAGCGTCGGAACTTGATCGAGAACTGCAGACATGGTCGTGCCAGATGGAGGACAAGTTGAAAGCCTGACTGAATTTAAGAGCAGAATGGAGCTCAGGGCTGGCACGCGGCGGAGATGATAAGAGCTGGAAATAGCTTCTAGTCAGATGACTGGCCCTGTCGCCGCGAGGGCCCGCGACGCATGGGTATTAATATAATAATATTAATGATACTTAGCAGGGAAGACGCGACCGTCGGGGACCTGGTCGCGACTCGCGACTTCAAAGAGCAGTCGCGTCACAACTGATCGCGATCGTCACGCCCACCACACCATGTCCATGTCTCGCACAAATGGCAAACCTGAAGTCATCGTAAACGTCCGTCACTTTCTTGTAGCAAACGGCATTCAACTCATTCAACTTTCTCAGTACCAGGATGGCTTTTCCTATTCGAAAGGAAAAATGGAGACCGCATTGCTTCCGGGCGGACTGTTGGACAAGCCTCCCGTAAAGGCCACCAAAGACCCCCACGCTGCCTCCATCAAGAAGGAGGACATCGATGTTATAGTCCGTCTGCTTTTGGTATTCTCTTACGCCACGCTGACAACAGTTCCAGGTCAACGAATTCGAACTGTCTCGTCCCCAGGCTGAAAAGGTGCTTTTGCAGCACGGGGGAGATTTACTCGTGGCTTTGAAAGCCCTAATCAACCCTTAGGTCAGTTACACCCAGCATTTGATTCTTTTCTGACATTCACACAGATTGTATCACAGATTTTTGTATCACTGCACTGTATGATAAATACCCTGTCCGCCACCCAAGCATACTTAATCTCCGCTTCCGCGACACCCCGGAAGCCTTTCGTTGTGTCATCAGTGTCTTTAGACGCTCAACGACGCCTTCAGGAACTTCTACGACGACGAATAAGTCAAGCGAACTAAACTTTTTTGGTTTGTACCCTGGGCCAACTTACACGTTGAAGCCTCATGGGTACTGTATTCCCTCGGTTCGGCGTCAATAAGCTTCTGGTTTGTGCGTTGAACAGCGCACGATAATCCCCTTCAGAAGAGGGTTGTAACTGCGCTGTCAACGTCTCGTATCCGCAGCCTCACCCCCCAAACTAGATTCAAACCTATACATAAACTTGCACCTTCCCTCATTTTCTTCCCACCTACACTAAGCGCCACCACATCATGAGCACAGCACCGAAGCCGCCAGCCGTCAACACTACTGGGCCCCCAACGCCCGCTAGCTCGACGACCTCGAGCCCCACTGCCAACAGACAGTCCACCAATTCCTTCGATCATCAGAGCAACCCCATGTCCAATCTCCAAGAGGTCGTGGCGCTTATGACCAAGGCGAAGGATTCAGAGAAGGCCCTGAGGAGGATGTTGGCGACTCTGGAGACCGGGGGGCATGATCTCGCATCTGCTGGTAAAGCGATCCAGACAGCAGAAAAGGTCCGAGCCCCGATTATTCGTGATACTCGATTGCTCACTACATTCCAGATTCAAACCCTTCGAACGGTATTGACCACCAAGAGAACGCAATGCATCGCTGCGATCGATGTTCTGGAGGCGGATCTCCGTTCCAAGGTCAACGCTGCATTGAAGGAACGTCTCCGAAAGCACGTATACAAGGAAATCCAGGGGTCGCTGCAGACCCAGATTAACGAGAAAGTGCGCGAGAAGGTTCATATTCTACCCTATGCTTTCTCGATATACCGCTCACTGAACACCAGCTCCTCGTCCATATTCCCCCCACCATTCGCGACCAGACGGGGACCCACAAGAAGCGGATGTCCGAAATCCAAATGCATCTCTCCAACTCGTACGTTCGTCAACTTCTACGCTAATAGTTTACGCTAATCGACGCACACGTGTAGCGAAGCTCGTCGGATTAACGCCACATTGAGCCCAGACCAGCCGCTCAAACCCCTCCTCCGTCTGCCTTCTCCAAACGCGGAAGAGGCTACACCATCCGATCATTTCCCTGCCACGGTCAATGACTGTCTTAAGCTGAAAGACGACGCCCTCAAGAGCCTGGTCAGGGAGTATGGCTTGGTGAATTCTTCGTCTCCGCTTGTCCGATCGAGCCCTAAAGTGAAGCAGCGCGACCTTAGTCCCGTTCGGGAAGAAAAGATTAACAAGCTCTTGGATTTTATTGGGGTACGTACGTGTTTTTATCCGGTGCGCCTTGGTCGATGTTTATGTTGGTGAGGTTAGGTCCCCTTTCAGTGCATAAAGATCGTCCCCGAGTCCGGCTCTTCATCCCCGGCGGGTTCGAAGCAGCCGAGGATGTTCTTGCTGGATAAGCCGAGGTCAAAGTTTGTTTGAGCGCTATACACCAATTTTTGAACTGTATCATTTTCTTGTTGTAACGTTTTCTCCAGACTCGAACCAATCTCCGTGACGTCGCGGATATAGGGAGTTCCACGAGGTCGCAGGGCTTGGCTCGAGTCTATGTTTTCTCTGTATTTCCCTGCTGTGTACGATATCGCGTGTAAAAATGATCATTAGCTTTCCCTATCCTAAGTACGTCGTGACCTCAAATAGCATGCTCAAAAGAGCATTTAGAAGGCTTGTCAACGATTCGACTGATATTATAAGTACAGATAATCTAACAATACATAGCCTAGAATGAGACAACAAATGACAGAACTAGATATCACGAAGCACACTCAACACCATCTGCAGTGTTTCTACATCCATTCCCCCTTCTTCAATCAACGACGCTCCCAAAGACTGCTTCACGCCATCCCGACACGACAAGGGATCGTCCAAGGGACTCAAGTGAATCGACTTCGCCGCATTTTCAATCCTACCCGCCATAGAGTCCAAGAGCAACATCAACTCAGTGCCAGACATGTTGTCGTTCATCGCAGGTAGCAGGATATTGGGATTGCCATAGAGGAACCGTGAATCCTCCTCAGCGTCATCCCCATGCTTCTTGTCCTCCTCCTTGCGAAATATACGCGACGTCGAGAGGGCCTCGAGACGAAGGCAAAGCATCCCGAGTTGTCGCATCTGTTCCATGCTAAACTGCACCCTGGAACCGGACGAACTAGCTGGCTTAGCTCGGAGCTCCTTCCGCCCTTCGAGCTCGGAAGGATATATCGTGGAGAGATTGAGCGTGGTCTCTAGTCCCTTCAACTTCACTTCTCCTACGGGGACAACCACCATCCCGATACGTCGCACGGCCTCCAGCGCTTCGTAACTGTGGGAATCCAATGCATCATCAACTTCTCCATCCGAGTCTAAGGCCTTCAATGACTGCAACTCCTTAATCACGTCTGAGCTGACTTGGATCTGACCTCCCGCGGCACTTTGTTCAATTCGTGCGACTCGGTTGACCATCGGACCATAGTAATCCATTCGATGGGTGATGGGGTCGACTTCGCAAATTGGATCTCCGCAATGCACTCCCATCCGCACAGACATTCCACGAGCAATCAAACGCCCTTGGCTGTCGTGGACAGGCTTCCCGTCGTCGCACTCCAAAAGTTCCAGAGGCCAGTCTCCTTGCAGCAGCTCCAACTGTATCGTTAAACACCACCACAACGCCGCCACCGTAGATTGGAACGATATCACAAACGCATCACCTTCTGTTTTGACTTCGTAGCCACCGCATAGCCGGAGTTTGCGTCGAAGGATGTTATGATGTGCAGCCAGCCCAAGCCTCATGCCCGGATTGACCTCCCACAAACCAGTGGAATTGACGATATCGGTGAAGACCATGGTAATATGGCCAGTCGGGGCTGCTATTTCCTTCTCCAATCGCGCCAGACCAGTGTCAAGAACACCATCACGTCGCCGTCGTCTTGGAAGAAGGGTGTCAATGGCCGACTCCAGAGTGGCTTGCCGGGGTCGCTGCGGTGTGAACAGTTCAGCGACCGAGATAACCATGATCATCGTGCTACCTTCCGCGCCATAGCTGATCGCAAAGTCACGCAACTTTTGAGCGGCGCGCATAACATCGGGTCGCTCCCCGCGAGCGATGTCGACGGCCGTTTGGTAAGAAACGTAGTCCCACAATCCGCGGTTGGCAATGATGACAAACTCATCAAGCTCCGTCAAGTCCCACGTATGCACATCTGGTCGGGCGATGAGGGAGTAGAGGTGGAAGAATCCAAATGACCGCGACAGATCAATCTCATCGTTGACGAGGCCTGGTGGAGATATCCAGCCCTCGGCCATTCGGATACGCCGCATTTCTTCTCGATCATACGGATCATGCTTTACCGATAGCAAATAGGCTGTAGCCTTCCGCGACACAACCGCGAGCGCATTTCCAGCATTGGCGACGTACATCTTCTTGCCAGCTATGTAGACAGCGATGCCCGAAGCACCACTGCGCGCGAGCAAAGCGTCACTCTGGATGGAGCCGAGACTTGTGGTAGAACCAGCCGAAAGTTTTCTGTCCGTCGAAGAAAACAAGGTGTCGTGCAACTTGTGATTCAGCTTCAAGAAAGTGCGACGCATAGCATCAGGGACATCTTCTCCGTCCTTGAGTCCCTTCAGCTCCGCAGCGAAAACGTCGATGAAGCCGTCATGAAGGAACTTCGCCAACCGGTTGGAACTAGCGCCGGTGGCTAACGCCTTGGGTGGATGGGCTCTGCCGAACATCGCGAACACCTTCTCGCCTGGCCGTTCTGGGAACTCGTGAACAAGATCGAGCATGTTCAAGTGCTCATTCTTGCCCAACGTGTCGGCAATCCCGTACCCCAGACCGCTGACCGTTGATGTTCGAACACGGCGGTCATCGTTCTCATCCGGGATATCGATGCTGGCGTGCACACCGGTGGTGGTGATCGTGACATCCATCAGCCCTAACACACGGAGTTGCGTCAGGTCTGTGAAGCCGGCCAGCGACTGGCGACTGATCCAGGACATGTCCCGGCTTTGGCGTGGGTCTGGTGGAAGCTTTGTATCGGATTTGATCTGCAGACGCTTGTTCCCGGACATGTTGAGATACTTGAGATTCTTGTTGAAATTCCTGTGCGAAAAATTCAATCACTGCGACCCAGAGAGAAGAGCGATTAGACTCACCAATTCCAATCAAACTCCCAGTTGTTGATATTGTATCTCAACTGATTACTCCCAACGTCCAAAGTCATCAACGATTTCACTTTCCCCAACTCCTGAGGCAGCGTCTGAAGCTTGTTCCCATTCAAGAACAACACTGAAAGCTTCGTAAGTTTCGGCAAATCCTCCGTCGGTAACGCCGTCAAGTCGTTTCCACTAAGATAGAGCTCCTCGAGTTTGCCAAAATATTTGAAGAACGTATTTGGTAATTCCTGGATCTGATTGAAGGATAGGTTCAAAAACGCGTAGTTCCTTGAAAATGACTAGGGCCGATAAAATCTCGTCCGTGAAGAGATTCTCCCCAAGATATAGCTTCTCCAAAGAATACGCAAGAGGCGGCATCCCGCGCGAATGCGTAAGAGACGCTGCAGAAGCCTTTCTTTCGGACATGATAGAAATGTCGCCCACGGACCCAGTCGAGCGAAGCGAGGAAGGTTCATGCCATACAGTGAGTAGATTTTGAAGTCAGGTTGATCTTCAACAACGACGCACACTGCCACAGCGAATCTGGAATCTCCGTAAGGTGGTTATTATGCGCATCAAGGGTTTCCAGCTTCTGCAGCAGGCCGATCGAATTGGGAAGGGCGGTGAGTGAATTGTCTGCACACGATAAACTCTCGAGCCATTGCAACTCGCTCAGAGTCTCCGGGATTGATTGGAACTTGTTATGGTCCAGATTAACGCAGCGTAGGGATGGCAGGTAGTATAGGACCTTCTCGTCAAGGACGGAAAGTTTGGAGTGGGACAAATCCAACGAGGTTAGGGCGTACGCGAAAGGGTCATCGGGATTGGGCCGTAACGAGAAGATGGTGATCGCGTTATGGGATGCATCAAGGGAGACTAGCTGCGGACCCAGACATATCTCTAGCGCATGAACACTGTTGTGGTCTGCGCTCAGTTTTCTCCAGCCGCGGTAACATACAAATGACAGTGAGGTCTATCACTTGGTTCCGCCTACAGTCAAATTGTCGAAGATTGACCAGCTTTTTGCACTCGTGAGGAATCTTGGAGACCTGATTGTCGACGATGATCAGCCTTTCTAGATTACGCAGTTGACCAATCTCCTCGGGAATTTGGGAAATGTAGTTGAACGAAATATCCAGATCCTTGAGATTCTCGAGTTCGCAGACTGTGAGAGGGAATTCGACAAATTGGTTGTTGGAGATGTTGAGTGTCGAGAGATTGCGAAGGCGCGGGAAGTACCAGGGCAGCTTGTCTATCCGGTTGTTCTGCACGTAAAGGTACTGCAGCTCTGGGATATAGTCAAGATGTGCGTCGTCCAAATCGGTGATACGATTACACGATAAATCGAGTCGATGGAGGGAGAGACTGTCCCGCACGCTATGAGGAACCTTCTTCATTGCCATGTGCGACAATCGAAGTTCGCGTAAGGTCGTGCAATCTTGAATGAAATCAAGAGGGATCTCCAACATGGGATTTCGCGACAAGTAGAGGGAAATGATAGACTCGGCATGCTTGTGCAATTCCACCGGAATAGCTCGTAACCCTCGAGAGGACAGATCGACGTATTCGTAGTTTTCGAGTACAATGTTTTTCTCCTGTTGGGCAATTAGTGCCGCGGAAAAAACAGCATAATTCAAAAAGACTTACAGCGGTGCCGAGAACCTCGCTTTGTACACGAAACGTAACACGAACGATATTCCCATAAGCCCGCAATTTCCTCTATGCCGTCCGTTGGATCGTATCCGGCCTGGAGCAACCGACGTTTTACGATTTCTGCCGGCTTTTCCGTTGGACCCAGCACACGTTCTACACTAACATCAGCTAAGCAAAACCAACAACTTTGAAGGTGACACACCTCGTCTTCTTTCTTGAGGTAAAGCCTATGAGTTTCCCTCTCCGCGCCCTTGAGAATTTTTTGGTTCAGCTTGGGCATTAAGGCGGCTACAGTGACATTGAAGGATACAGAGATTATGTGGTATTTATGATTCGCCAGATATATTCGGATTTTCCAGTTATTGCCGGGGGCTCTGAAGACAAAGAGGGAGCTGTGGTGCTCGCGAACGACGGCTTGCTGCCCATGCGATTCCGGTTCCGATGAGGATTCAAACTGTGGGGAAGTCTGGCATCGATGTTGTGACGAAGGGAGTCATTGCTGCTAGTGATCGACGTGACAGATGAAGATGGTCGAGGGACGGAGGCTGGGGCAGGAGTCACACTCGTGTCCTCCGCACCACTCGAGTACTCCTCATTGGGCTCCTCACTCTCAGGCTGAACAGCCCAGCTTTCCGGTGCAACCCAGGAGGGAATATTTGGATCATCAGACACTTCTACGGGTCGTATCGAGTTGCCAGGAAGAGAGACTGAATGCGCAGTGATCGTTTTCGGCGACACCGTGTTACCGTTGAGACGGCTCGAGGCGGTGAGAGAAGTGCTACGAGTAGGATATGATGATGGGACCTGTTTAAACGGATTCCTGAAATCAGGAGCCGTTGCGATGTGTGAATGTATACTGTGGTCGGAGGAATGACTTGGTGAATGGCTAGAATAAGACGGAAAGTGGTGACTGCTAGTCGGAGAGGTTGGTGAGCCCGATCCATTGCGCTGCAGAACTTTCGTATCTACAATGCCTTCCAGGTCCTCGAAGTTGGTGTCAAGACGAAGTTCATCATCTTTGGGTGGAGGCGTTGGCGGTGGTTCTGAGGGTTCGAGCAAGTCTCTTTTCCTCCGCCTACGCTTTGAATCCTGCTTCGGAGAAATTGAAACAGGTTGAGGGGAGGGTGAACGCCGAGGAAGTGATGAAGAAGGGAGGAAAGCCGCATAGTCAGGTAATGGTACTGGGCGCAGCGAAGGATGTTCCTGGTCATCGGAACGAAGTCCTGCCTTGGAGCGCTTTGGACGAATAAGACTCTGGAACATGGACGACTTTGACTTTCGCAATTGGGGGATATGTAAGGTGGAGTCGGATGGGGTACTCTCGTAGATGCTCATACTGGAGCTTGAGCCGTCTGGGATGCTTAACGTGCTCTGTGATTCCGAGCCGCGACTGGGCCGATGGGAAAGGCTACCATGGAGAGGTTGAGGGAAGGAAGGGAAGGGAAAGACGGCTTGTGAAAGCGGGTCTTTGAGCGAGGAGAAGGCTATAAGACAGGGCGATATCAGCGTCAATCAAACCAGGTCGATGTAAAGAATAAACAGAACGCGCAATGACAGGCCGTCATGACGGACGGCAGTGAAGAAGGAGGTATGAGCAGAGATACTCACTGGTTCTGCCCAAGGAGCAATATCTGCATCTCTTGTGTGAATGAATCCATCCTCCTGCGCCATGATGATGGCCTGCCCGTTAACATCGACAGCGTCCTCCAACAAAGGCATCACTTCAATTGTGGCAGACATTTTGTAAATGATGCTGCCTTTTATTGGTCAGGTTTTGCCGAACGTGAAATCGAGGAAAGCTTGAAAGAGAACAAAGACAAATGATTGCAACTGGTTGCCGTCAGGCAGGTCTCTTCATTTCCCGGGTTGTCTCCGTATGGATCCAATTACTTGGCCGGTTGAAAACAGGCTATAGGCGCGACAGGTGGCGCAAGCGGAGAGAATGACCGGAGAAGGAGAGTCGAAGATGGTCGGCAACTCGAATACTGTCCCGATTTGGATGACGCTTGACAGGTGCACAGCTCGTTGCCACCATCTTTCCAGTTATTCTCCTACTACATACAGTATTGCTTTCTTCGATACTTGGCTACCGTAACAGTCGAACGCCAGGTCGCCCATCAGAACCTCACCAACCTGGGATTATACCCCACGGTGCAGGACACCTCAATATCGACGTTAAGGTTTGTATGGTTATTCTCTCACAGAATAATCTATGTTGGTGCCTACTTCGTGTGCATTCCCGTTCAACTGAGCCTCATGCATCAGCATTGATCCTAGTTGCTTACACAGTCCGTTACTTCAATAAACGGGAGCCTCTCATTGTCCTGATTCTTCGATCCGAGCCTTTTGCGTCTGTATTCGTTCTCAATCGAGAGAACATCTGTCATCGACGTCAAGAACAGAGTAAGCATACACGAGTATCTGGTCCTTTCAGACTTCACAAACCGTTAAGCTGGCGGTAATTGATGCACAGGAGTTTCCTTTTAGTCTGCCTATTCCATGACGAACTTGTTACCGGTCATGACGCATATGTATCCAATAGACTGTTTACAAAAAGTCCTTGCCGCCTGAGGCTTAGTCGACGAGCTTTTCAATGTGACCCAAATCTTTCAATGATGCCAGGCACAGATGAAGGCGGGTATTGCCTGTTATATCCGGTTCGGACCCAGTTCGGACCGTTCGGCGAAAACGAATTTTGTTCATTCTTTTCACCAACTCTTTCGAGACTCTTTGCCTTTATTCGACATTCCCAGTGGTGCCTAGCTGAGAAATGCCAGCGCTGGAGGTCAAACGGCCTATCCGTCTCGCCAACCCGAAAACTTTGGAACAACTGCGAAAACCTGAGGTCAAGAAACCTGACCAAAGTGCGATATGTTGATATCGACGACTTCGAAGATCAGAACTGCAAGAAAAGACCGTTGGAGGTCAACGGGATAAACGGGCACGGTCAGGGAAAACAGCACGGCAATGGACGTTTTAAACGGCCTCGGACATCTATCACGAACGGATCGAGTTCGTCACAGGTTTCCAGAGCGGGCCACCGTTGAACGGTACGCTTAACGGAAAACACCAGACTACCTCTGTGCCTTCGGAGATCTGGGAGCAGCGACAGAATCTACCTATCGCGAAAGGTGCGTTTCCAACTCTACCTTGATGCATGGACTCATGGATTAAATCCAGGCAAGGACGCTATCGTCGAGGAGATTCGTAGAAACGATTACTGTCCTCATCGGAGAAACGGGCTCAGGAAAGACAACTCGTATGTTGAACTTAACACTCTGCCGCACTCGTTCTCAATTGCGCCATGCCCAGAGATTCCTCAGTATCTATTGGAGTCGGGGCTCGCTGGATCTGGAACTATTGCTGTCACCCAACCGCGGCGAGTTGCTGCCACGTCCCTCGCTACTCGCGTAGCCACCGAGCAAGGTACCAGCCTTGGGAAACTTGTTGGATATTCGGTCCGATTCGATGAGCGGACAAGCGCAGCTACGCGTATCAAGTACATGACCGACGGAATGATTGCACGCGAGCTGCTTTCAGATCCGCTACTCAGCAAATACAGTGTCGTAATCGTGGACGAAGCCCACGAAAGGAACGTCACGACTGACATCTTACTTTCAAATCTGAAGACGATTCTTGCGAAGCGAAATGCGTCTCCGGAAGTCAACGGGAAGGGCAAGGGCAAGGATTCCTCCAATCCTTTAAAAGTAGTTGTAATGAGCGCCACTCTTGACGCGGAGAAGTTTAGTGGTTTCTTCTTGGGGTGTGTTTTCATTACCAGCCCGCCTTCTCTCACGTTAACATTCTGCAGCGCAAAAATACTCTATGTCAAAGGCAGACAACATCCAGTCAAGATATACCACTCAGCGAAGGAGCAAATAGATTACCTGGATGGCGCTCTAACAACGTTCTTCCAAATTCACACTGATCAACCATCTGGAGATGTTCTTATATTTTTACCGGGTAAGCATTCGCAATTCCATCCCATTCAATCTCATTTCGCTGCAGGTCAGGATGATATTGAAAGTTTACAAAAGTCCATACAGGGCTTAGCACGCCGTCTACCACCGGACGGAAGAATGTCGGTATCCTTTTGCTTCGCTTCCTTCAATCTCTTACTCTCATCCACAGGTGTTAGTTTGCACCATGTACGCAGCTCAAGCGTCAGGGCAGAACTCTCAAGTCTTCATCTCAGCTCCAGCCAACACACGAAAGTGCATATTGGCAACGAACATCGCCGAAACCTCAATAACCATACCAGGTGTCAAGTATGTCATTGATACCGGCAAATGCAAAGAAAAGTGGTATTTTGCCAGCACCACGGGTGGTGCGTGTGTTTGTTTTGTGAACTTGGTTCTTGTTTAACCAGAGATGCAGGTATGAATACACTCGTGACACGAGATATATCGCAATCCTCTGCTCTGCAGAGGGCCGGGCGTGCAGGACGAGAGGTATCGTTAGTTTCGTTGCAGTGTGGTTCGTCTCTAACGAATGCTCAGGGGACAGGTTACTGCTATCGTCTATACACGGAAGAGTCATTTCAAAAGATGGCAACATCGGCGCAACCCGAAATATTACGCTGCTCATTAGCATCCAGTTTCCTGGAGCTGAAATGCATCGGTCAAAACCTCGAGTCCATGGATTTAATGGACAAGCCTGACACTGAGACCTGTAAGATTTTCCTTCTTGTCTTGGACTTCTGTCTTATCCTCTTTCCAGTGGTATCAGCGGGAAAAACTCTTTACATGCTTGGCGCGTTAAGCATGGAGAAGGAACTTACCCCGATAGACG
>JADNRX010000678.1:0-26813 GCA_015501595.1 Hymenopellis radicata
CGGTCGACACCGCGGACGACGACAAGAACGCACCATAAACGTCTCGAAATTAGGCCTCCACCACTGCGCGAGACAGTCGCCAATCTCCCAGTCGTTGACCACGCCATGCGACGCGTTGAACCGCTCCGAGCCCGTCGTCGGCGCCAGCCTCGGTGCCAGCCTGTCGTCCAGCACCCGCTTGAGACCATCATGTCTGTGCTCATCAGCCAAGGGAAGTCATAGGAGAGAACAAGTCCGCCATGCAGTTATGCAGGTAGAGACGACGACGCAGAAGACGAAGGGAGATGGCATGAAGTAAAGAAGGCGACGCGTCATCGGAGGTATTTCAATCGGAGTTTAAAAAGTGGTCAGCGTTGTAACCGAAGGCAAGTTAATGAAGAAGCTGAGAAGACTTAGACACAATTTCTTCGAGCAAGGTCACGTATTTCACGGCAAAGCTTTCAGATTACGGTCTATTACAGTGGGTTCCGCCCCCCTCTGTCATTTGCAGATAGACTCCGCCAGACTCGGTACGGCACCGACACTCGGAGCGTGTTTTCACTGGGCTTGAATGCTTCCTGTCCTCCTGCATCCTCGATTTTCTGCTTTTGCCATGCCTCCGAAATACGGAGGACTTCCTGCGCGTTCATCTCCAGTGCCGCTGTCACTGCAAGATCAACGATGGCGGAATCTGTTTTCTTTCCATCAAGATCACTGCAGATGGCCTTTTCGTTATTGGCGTGATCACCATGGATCCCCTTCAGCCATTTATAGAACAGTCTGAGGTTAGCCTTCATGCCTGTTCGCTGTCCAAGTGGACTAGTCCTTGCGCGAGGCATATGGTGGGCGACAGTTTGCTCCCAAGACATAACTGAGCCTTTGCTAGAATGATCCAATGTCGAATGGACTCCCACAAGTGGACTCTTTGGCTTAGACATGGATGTTGGCACCGTCTCGCCCGCCTTGTAGTCAGGTACGCGCATCTTGATACGCTTCGCCTCGTAATTAACGTTTCGGTTCGACGTGCTATCCTGACTGATTGTTACATCCTGTGGGCAGTTAGATAGTACGTTCGATGAAGCAAGCGGTACGTACTCTCTGATTGCTCCATTTCATCTGAACTTCAGCAGCTATGGCCCCTTCGTGCATAGCTCGGCGCACCGTGCGACGACTCATGACACGGTTAACGCGGCTACCAAGGCTTTCCGCGATAGTCTTCCGACGTTAGCCTGTGATACGCCGCCGCATACCATCAGGCGTGCGAGTTTCCGCGCTTCAGGGGTAGACTCCTTGCTGGTGGAGACGTCTATATGAGGGAACGATTGTCTTCCCTCATACTAGAGCATGCACCCAGGCTATGTAGCGGAGACGTACAACACCAGTGTTAGTACGGGCGCGTGATCGTTCAACTGCGCCCCCGAGTGCTGGTAGTTTCGACTTCTGGCGAGTGCTCTAGCAAGAGCCTTTCGCGCCCTTTCAGTGTCTCCAGCCATCGGAGATGCCAGGGTGCGAAAACAGCAGCGGGTGGGATGTCGCCTGAGAAAGTCGACAACACCGAGGCAAGTGCTGCTGTCAAGTTCAAAACACCGAGGAAGGGCACTACTGGCATCGATCTCGAAGATACAGCAACCAACGGACCTGTCGAAATTGTGGGAGCGCGTCCGACCACCATTGAAGGTTTGCGTGGGGACTAATGGAGTGGGATTCCTGTTGACCTGCTTTAGATTGGTCAGCGTCTGATTGGTGGTGGTTTTTCAAGCTGGACAAGGAGGACCGGACTGATTGTAAGTGTTATGTTGTTGTTCTCAGGGGAGGAAAAGCGCCTGTAAGTTGAGCATGGATGACTCAATACAGTTCTGCGTTCAGTACGACCTGAAACTGGATTTGGAACTCGGTACGTGGGCCTTGAAATGACTGGCACGATCCACTGATGACACTTGCTACCCATTAATGTGGAGCGGCGAGCAAGCGTAGAGGGAATTCCGCTGGAAGCGCTTAGTACGGTGTTCCTAGTGGATGAGCGGCTTCCGGAGGCTATTGGAAGACTGAAGGTGAGCCCTTTAGCGATGGGGGTGAGGGATGAGGTTGGAAAGATTATGAGGCTAGGCACTCACGGGTGGGGTGTGACACGGACACTTTATTACAGCGCGCGCTGACGGCGTTGATGGGCAGTTTTCTATTGTATTATTCACAATATTCTTACAGTGGGGCCCCATCCACATGTTCACACGTGACAGTACCTTTGTTTAGATATTAAGCATAAGCGTAAGCCTTCCACCTTACTAACCTTGGCATGTCCCACACCACGCAGCCCATTGAAAATCTTCCAAAGGCTCTACGCAACCGCTGTGCCACATATCACGATATGTGACGATCGTCACAAACGCTGTGATCCTTTGACTCTCACCTTTCCTGCGGTCGTCGGCGCGACATCAAGGGTACCCCGCATCAACATCCGAACGTGCAGTCTAGGGCACTATCAGATGAGATCAGGGAGGACTTTTATTCTCCCGTCAAGGGGGAACACCGAAGGAGGAACATGTATTTCCATGCGGACAGTGAGTATTGACGGTGTCTGCACTAATCAACCTCAACGTGTATCGCTGGAGGATGATTGACTTTGGACTAGCTACAGTCCCATATTTCACCTAATTTCCAAGGCAGAGCAGCCCTTCCTGTCATACGCGCACCTCCTTCCTTAGAGTCTCTCGTCCATACTCTGGCGGGGAAACGGCCAATAGGATCCCAGACATCAGGTATCCCATTAAACGAAATCGTGTTCAATCCAGGGCAGCTCTTGAAAAGGCTAACAGCCGCCGCCTTCTGCATGTCGTCCAAGCCATCGTCCATTGGATAGTCTTCACGTCTAGGACGGTCACGGTACTCTCTGAAGTCTCTAACAGAGGGAATGAGAACCTCGAGTTTGGGAAGCCGTGCGGCGATGATTTCTCCAAGTTGCGGCTGCAGAAATGTATTTACTAGAGGCAGAATGAGAGTCGGAATCAGCACACTCACCAATTCGTCCGCATCTACGAACACCCTGAGCTCAAGAGAGCGCACAGTCTGGAAAGCGCTTGAATCTAGGAACGTATTTTTCATGAAAACGAGTCTATCACTGGGGTTCCCGTCGATGCACAGGGCTGCCAAAAGAGGTGAACCATTGACAGAGATTGATGGATGGTTTGTGTCAGGGGAATACATCTGAAATGTCACCACCGACGGAGGTAGTATGTAGTCCGATGTGAAGTCCGTCTCCACATGTAGGTGTTCCAAGTCATGGAATATACCTGACAGGTCCAAAGCCTGACCGGGGGCTCCACAGTCAAGGGAGAGAAAGCGAACGGAAGAGAAGGACTCTTGTAACAGGGGACGGATGTCTTTGATCGGCAACCACGCAGAAAGCTTTAGTCTTTCGAGATTGGGGAAAATGGGGAGATCATGTGTTGTTGATCCATCGAGGCACAAAATCAGATGGCGAAGAGTCTGCGACGATGCGTTCATCAACGCCTTTTGAGTTGCCCACGGTACAAGCGGCAACGGACAGCGATATGCATTTATTATAGTAAGCTTTTCTAGATGGTGTGGGATCAACTCTGCTGGCATCGGACTGGGGACAGTGGGTGCCCCATCTAAATGACTCAGATTGGCCCCAAGTTGCAAGAGAGAAAGAGACGAGAGGTTGGGCCAACGACGCGTAACAGCCGCTATGGCGTCCATGGCTCTAAAATGACACTCGACCTCTAAGGAATTGTTCTCTTCCCACTTGACATCGCAGGCGCTGCACGCGTAGGGGACATACAAGTGCACTTCCACGAGGTGCGTAATTGAGTCCGCTAGACACAATTGCAGTGGTGGATATTTGTACGCACTGCTAGCAGTCAAGTTTCCTTCAACACGAACGCGAAGGCGACGAATATGGGACGCCAAATGGGGCTTGGATGAGAGCACCATGGCCAGTGCGGAAGATTGTGCTTCGAGCGTCTCCTCGATGACGGTGGGGAAGGGTTCGACGTAGATGAGCGGAGTGCATATCTCTCGCAAACGTTTGCAGGTGCTGGCCAGATTGATGAGGCTTTGCGGCCCGACGGGGAGGAAAGAGTAGATGTATCGGTGAATTTCTATTGGCAATCCAAGGAAATGCGACTGCCACCCACTGTGAGCAAGTGTTACTGGTGGGTCTCCCACCCACAATGGCTCCAAGTCAGAGAAAGCGGGGCCGATGCTCTTCAGCGCCCGGCAGATAACGTTGACAAGCGCGGCCTTGTCGAATGAGGATGTTCCTTTGTACGGATTCACCCCGACTGCGATGTCTCTCAGTGTCGCCTCATTCATGATAGCGTATAGAGCGACAAGTAAGCGAAAACAGCTGAGACTGTACGCTGCTTGCAAGTCAGGGCTCTGGTATCCACGAGACTCTGAATACCAAAAGGCTGTATGGGGATCTTTGTTGCCACTGGAAGAGAAAAAAAGAGGTCTACTGTTCTGAAAGCGGGAGTGGAAGAGGGACGCTCTGCTCGTTCCCCTACGAAAAGATGTGCCAGAGTCCAGGGCGAGGATCAAGTTCAAAAGGAGGAAATAGCTCATGGTGAACAAGGCGAAAGAGCGTAAGCCTGGTTGAGTGTCACCTGAGAGGCGATATAAGATGACGAAGAGCAGACAACAGTGTAAATCTCACCGGAACTGACATTTAGAAGCTCCCGCATCGCCCCTCGAGGATGCTGAGCAAGGTATATGAGCGGCGCGAGATGGCAAAATGGATTTGCCGGTTTTGTGAGGACCGTTAAGATGAACTGAGAAGCATAATCGGAGCAGGTATCCTCCCAATACTTCCGCTGAAGAAATGCGATATCGTCCGGTTTGGTGTGCGCCGGCACATTGATAGCATCCGCGAATTCGACCGGAAACAGCGCGTTGTCTTGCACCCCGACGTCTCCCCATGCATCTCGCGACGCATTAGGCTTTGGAAGGGGAGCTAACTGGCGCTCAGCGGCTTCAACTATAACGGAGGCAAGGTCGTGCGTAAATTGTGCGAAGGCCCTCTTTCTAACGTCCATTCTGGAAGCAAGGGGATTTCTGAAGCCAACTGACCCGTCAAAGACAACATGGTCGGTGAGACCTGAGGAACATAATCTCAGTAAATCAATCGAGGTACGGGTGAGTAGAGCACTTACCATGCCACGGGAGTCTTTCGTGGGGAGAGGTCATACTCGCAAGAGGACGGCTACTGCGACAGTAGCGAGTAGGGCTTGGTACTGGCACACGAATGATGGTCAGACGTGGGAAAGAACGGTTGAAAAGCTAGTCAAGGTAGAGCTTCATATATGTAGATAATCGTGGGAAATGAGAATCAGCCAAATAACGGCCATGTCTATTACACTCGTCTAGGATGGTGGCGTCGGAGGTAATGATGACTAGATCGGCCCCGCGGTCAGGGGAGTCGAAAGGCGTAGGGGCAGGCGCGGACAAGGTCGTGTATAACGGCCCCGGAAACAACGTCACAGATGTGTCGACAGCTGGGTGGAGCCGAGAATGGGCCTAGGAATCGACTCTAAGGCGTATTTCGGCTCCCCCAAGATTTTCTAAAGGGAACCGGCATTTAGAGCTCTTAGTGCCAAAAATGGACTTACTCACCATAAGTAACAGAGGAAGAGTATCGCGCACTCCAGGAGTCCTAAGGCGTCGAGCCGTACATGTAAGGGACCCAATCAAGTGGCGAAACTATCCCAACGACCACGTTCTAGTCCCGGAAGGGCGACGTGGCGTTCAGTGCCGCGAGCATGTGGCCATCACAGTGCGTATGTAGAGAGCCATGATCGTCGAATCCTTCCACGATATGGACAGGAAAGTGGATCTGAAAGGAAAACTTTCTGGTTGTGAGATAAGGATTCGGGTCGAACAAGGAAATCTCACGACAACGAACGGCGCATGTAGGACGCCCGAAGCAAAGCGACGTTTCAACATATCGTGCGTCCATCTCAATAGGGCTCATTTGGTTAAGGGGAAGCATGACGCGCATGCCAGGCAAGAGAAATACGAGCACAGTTATCGGGAGTATCCCAGGTATGAATGGGGGGCGAGGTCCGAACGTGTCTAGTATGGACGCTGTAAATGGTCCGCGTTAAGTGCGACAAGATTGCAAGTCGGGGAGGGCGTAGCGAGACGAGGAGACAGCGCAGAGCGTGTCGTGAACGCTATTCGAGGTAGTAAAGAGTGTCGTCTCAAGCCGGCGGAGAAGGCACGGATGTCGTCGCCTTCTGACCAACGCGAACCAAAGCGAATTTCAAGAACGCAATAGAAACGGCACCTCGCCAAGAGCAGACCAAGAGTAGCGTCGGATGATACACAGTTCTGTGCCAAAAATGAATGCCGGAAAACGGTCAAAATAATGCACTTTCTTCAGAATCCAAAAGGCTGCCCGGTAAGGGCATCCAGACTGCCCCGTCTTCACCAATTCATCGCCGTATTTCTGAAGTCCAATCAGGTGCCAAGAGAGTCATCGAAATAGCCCTGTGCGAGGTGCCGTCGCGTCAAAATCGCCTTGAAGAAGGTGGTTGAAGGTAAAGGTCCAACTTCCACATTGGGCATCATTGATCGACGTGCTCCTCAGCGTCAAACCACCACGTTGTCGATCTATGGGACCCCTCTACGACCTCGATGCGCTGAACGCGACGAATCCACCCGGAAAGCGTTACATGCGCGCGAACTATTCAAGACAAATTTTCAACTTCTTGTCGACGAACTGGACAGTGACGCACCTTTTGCCATGCCTCAGTTTATGTCTAACGCTCTGAATCTTCTACTCATTGTTTCTCTGAACTCTAATAAATCTCTGCTACGATTCTTGACGTCTTGGCGCGCGGCTGCATGAAATGCTGAGTTGCGTAACGTTCTCAAGACGATAACGGCGAACTTACCGGCATAGTTGATGCTCAGCATACTCTAGAACGGCGTCTAAGATGCGGACATCCGCTGGTGAAAATCAGAAAGGAGAATGAAGAGATATTGAGAAGGGCGTAACGGAACTACCAACAGGTAAGACTGTTTTTCCTGTTCTCAATCATCCATGTCATTGTTTGATGCGTTTCTAGGTCGCCTTTTTAGCATCCTCAGGACCGAAATCATGGGCCTCTCTGGTACTCTCTAGTTCTACCGCGATTCTCGGCGCCTTTTGGTTGAACTTTCAAACCAAACAATACCAGAGAAGAATACAACATACAAAGACACTTCTACATTGAAAACCTCGTCATGTCCAGAATGAGAGTCCCTGCCTCTCCCGCCCGCAGCTATACTCACATCTCGCTTGCACGATTTCGGCAAGAATGAGATTGCGTGGATTTGATCATTGGCCCATCTAGAGATTTTCCCTCAACTTGTGAGTCACGTATTTGGAGGTTTCCGGGACTGACCACTGTACGAAGGCGTTGATAATGATAGGGCGGTTCTCACCCGGAAAACGTTTCCTGGACACACTCGGGTTGCTTTGAACTTGTTTCAACTAGAAATGTACGCCCTCCCCGTGCCATCTCAGGGTTCAGAGGTTCCGGTTTCGACAAGGGCCTCGGACGGACAATTGAGGTTCTTGCATGCAGTTCTTACGGGCTGCCCTTACTGCCTTGTCAGTACGCGAATAGTTCCACACGCCGGACAGCGAGTGTTGTCTGCAAATGTACGGCGCAAGTCTATGGGTTCAATGTAGACAAATTCCACTTCACCTCGGGTGAGGGAAGGCTCTCCTTGACGGCCGTGCCCTACACGTTGTTCGGTCGTGCGAGGACATCTTCCCTTTCAGTTAGGGAGACGGATAATCTGGCAATGGTACAGCCTGTTTGCATACGACAATAATCACATGGTTCTAGGCCTTCAGACCTACGTACGTATCAGGATACAGCTATACGTAGTTAGTTTATCTGTGGAAAGGTTGCGGAAACCGCGGTTACAGAAGCACGCTCAATCAACTGGATATCTAGTTACCCACCGCAGGTCAGGACATGCCGGCAGTTTGGCTCCCCCCCCAGCCGATGACCGATGACCGATTTACATCCAGGAAGAACGATCTCCTTCGGCGAGGTGCGCTTTCGAGCCACATCCGCCACTGTAATCTTGGTTCACGTTCTTTTCCGCTTCCACAGCCTAAGTTAATTCAGGGAGACCATTCTATCCGAGAAGCCTCAATTCCGCCGCCACGATCGAGTTATTATTGGAAGTTTCAATTTGGCTTTCGTCCTCGTGCCTTTGAGATCTGGGACGTTCACAGTTTGCACTATATCCCCCTGCCATTGGCGCCGTCTCCAGCCGCACTCCTTGCAGTATTGAACGGACCGAGATGTCTTCACTTCCCTCACACCACAGCGAGTATAACAACGCTACAACGTCTTCTTCTGCCGAGATCTGGCAACTGCATAGCTCAAACGCCTTTCCCGCTTTAGAATACCCATATCCTGAGAGAGCCCTTTCCCTTCCTCCCGCCAGCACCAATATGTATTGGGCGCATACTCTGCCATGGAGTAACTCTAGCGGCCTTCAGACTATCCCCGGCTTTCCTTCACCTGTCCATCACATACCGGGCGTGGTCTACCCATGTAATACAGTGATGGCATACTCAGAACTTCAAGTTCGGGAAACACCACTGGCGCATCCCCACAATCTGCCGCGGGCTTCAGATCGCGTAACACCCCCCACGGTGTCATATTCACGCGAAAACCATCTCTTACATCGCGGCGAGACAGGCTGTTCCATGCTGTTTACCACGGACAGTCAGCAACAGGAACCGAGATTTTCTTTGGTAAAAGCTGCTGAGCGCGGAGACAAGGAACGGTATGCTATGTCTTCTTCCGCAACATACATCCTTCTTGAACTCGCAATAGGGAGTCTGTCACTGGTGTCGAAATGCCTCTTCAAAAAACGCGTAAGTTTTGCCTTATCTAAGATACTATGTTGAAACTTTGGGCTTCAGGTTACAGAACTACTACTCGCGGTCGCAAAGATAGAGTTATTATCCAATCAGCAGCCCAGCAACATTCTCGTCGTCATGTAGAGCGCCAGGCAAAGTCTTGCCCGGCAGCGCTTAAGGAATGTATCATCTAGCTGGATGGCAAAGCGGAGAATACGACAATTTCACCTCGACACCTTGGCATAGTCCATAGTTATAGGCGCGGAATCGACAACGCATTTGAGACTCACTGGAGTGTGGTGGTTGATCAGCATCTACAATTGTTGTAATGAAATTATGTGCTACTCTTACAGTCACACGATATTTAGGGCCCAAAAGGCATTATAAAACCAACACAACCCACCACCAAGTGGCATGAATAACGACATGACACAACTAGGCAAGTACTAGAAGGCGTCTATTCAGACTAGTTGCCGTAATTTAACAACGAATCGTACAAGGCGAACTCGCACTGACAAATCTGACTGGTTCATGGTACGAGCACGGCCGCGCCTGTTACCGCACTACCGAGGTCAAATCTTTGAGCCATATTTACACTGTGAACTTACACACACCAGCTCATTGAGTACGGATTGCAGATCCAATATTCAACTGTATGTATTGGGGAGGCAGGACAAGAAATTGAATCCTGGCAATTTCAATGAGGGTATCAACATAAACAAACTATCCTGACAGGTGCTAAATAGAAATCTCCCAAGGCTCACTCATATCTAATACCGGAAGAAACTCCGGGGATAAAGGTGAGTACACGGTACTTGCAGGGGAAGTACATTCCCCTTTCACATCCACACTCTCCCAAATGTAATCCCATCGCGCCCGCTTTTCAACGTGGACATCCTCATCAAGTTCTGGATCTTCGGCTTTCCGCTTGGACGTCGGTTTTCCCTCCGATTCCGACTCTGAATTGTATGTGCTTCCTCCAGAATCAGAGAACAGCGACGAGTCCTCTTCATCACAGATGGAAAGGTCGTCCAACCCATACTGTCTGAAGGTCTGGGAGGATATAGCCCTGTCCTGACAGAGTTCACAGAGGAGGTCATGTAACCATGACACCTCTGGAAGGAACGTGACGTCGTCAAAGGCGCCTCGCAGAAATGCCTTCTTCTGTTGGGCGACATTGGTGGGGGGATCCATCATGAAGAGACGGAACAGCTGCGCGGCGGATTCGATAGCAAAAGTCTGCAGAACGCATTTGACAAACACCCATAAAACAGATTCCAGGTCATCTTCGAGAGACGCGTATGTTTGATCTGCAGCCATCAGACGTCGGATTGATGTGTAGTTGACGAGTTCGGGTTCCTGGTGGAGTGTGAGCGGCAAATTCATGGAGTCGCGCTATAAAACGGACCTCGATGAAATCAATGACAAGTGGTGCCTGTGGCCAATTTATTAAACAAGCGCGACTGTTGCGTAAACATATATTCATTGGGCAGATACGCCCATGGAAGATACCGTGCTTCCCAGCATTTTCAACGGCTAGGGAAAGATAAGTTTAGTATAGAAATCTCTACTGAGAGATATAACTCACTTTGACAGATGTCTGCAAAATATCGAGCCAGTCGCCTCGCGTCTCGACACGACTCCAATCTGAGACCCGAGATGGACTCGATAGCACTGCGATAAAGGGATGCACCGCTGTTGCAACAATTGGTCGGGACCACACCCTGCCGGAGTAAGGTCGGGACATTCGGCACGTCATGTTGGCGCAGAGCGGCGTAAATATCTGAGTGGGCTGCTCCTTTGCGAACGAAGGCATCTAGAAGTAAGACGAAGGAACGAGTGCACGTGTTGTAGGCGTATCTCGGAGGAGAGATGGATCCGCGATGGCAGAAGGGAGCCTGCGTCATTGACGCATCTGTCTTTGAGGAGAGAAGCAGGAGCGGAAGACCTTCATTGCCGGGCAGCACCATGAGGCCGAGACATTCATCCCCCGAGTGCTCTCGTACCTCAGGTGGCGCTTGTTTAAGTGCTTCTCTCAGGATCTCAACTTCGTCGAATGAAACCTCCCCTTCAGTTACGAAAGGATCCGTGCCCCTCTGGAAGGGTGACATACAAGTGAAGCGCTGAAGAATGAAGGCGAGTATGTCGGAGTTCTCCCTATGGTCAAATGAGGCCGAGACGAGTGCTTGTGTCCTGTCCCAGCGAATGAGACGAGCAGTACGGGCGAATAGGACGAGTGTGAAGAGGTGATGACGATACTGGATGGCAAAGGCGCGCCCAGCATAGGCAAGGAGCTCGCCAACTAGCCGCAACGACTTCGGGGAGGAATCAAGGCTGATTTGACGCGTTGTGTGATCCGTATTAGAGGCACAATCGATGAAAGGATCGGAGTCGTTCTGCACAACTAGCACAAAACCTTCGAGGAATGTGAACGCATTGAGAGTGATAGCAAGGGGAGAGAGGCCAACAATTGATGTACGAAAGCCTTCTTCGTGTATCACTGTCGGAGTAAGTGGTAGGCGTTGGCGCTGCTCGGATCCCACAGTGCGTTGAATGAAGTCAACCTGTCAATTCGGTGAGTTCAGAATGAAGGGGACCGTGGCGTGCTGACTACGTACACATTGCTGGAGAATGCAGTCTGCATTCTCAGATTGGAAGTCTGCCTGGGTAGCGACTGCAGGCACTGTATCCACATCGCCATGGGTCATGCATGAATCGAGGATGTCGGCAACGCTGCAGCGACGCCAGCGACAGAGCTCTTGCGAGCGGAGGGCCAAGGTGATAAAATCTCGCGTGGACCTAGAGGTCGATGGTTCCATGATGGGAGGTTGTCGCCGCAGCAAGGTGGTTGGAGGAAACCAGGATGTGATAGGCTAACAAACAAGCCCGGGCCGCAGGAAGAGCCACGCGTCGATTGTGGACGCCTTGCTGTGCTATGGTCAATCGCGGTGAACAATGGGATCCTCTTTCCAAAAGCAGTAGTAATTACAGCTAGCTGCTACCACTAGCTTGATCCCGTAAGGACATCGACGGAGCCGAAGAAAGAGGATGAGGCGATGATTGGCTGAGCGCCACTCGTAAGATCAACTGGAGCAAATTCAACAATCAACAACGCCCCGAACAATCAGCGAGAACTATCTGCGCACCTTTTCGAGCCCTAAGAACCAGGAAGTGTGAGCGCGGAGAAGGGCAAAGGAAACCAGAGACGACGACGGTCGGCCTTTAGGGAGTCGATCACAGCTGCACTGATTGATTCTGAGTCTACCACCACAAGGAAGAGAACAAAAGACTTGCACACGCTGATGACCCAGCAGATACCAGGCAGTCGGGTCTGAACCAATTCCAGAATTCCTGTATGCAAGTATTCAGGATGGAGGCTACGACGCACATAGAAGCCTTTGGACACCAGCGCCCGTGGCGCTACTCGCCGGACTGTGCATCAAGCGTTCGTCAGGACATAGTTGCCCCCAGAGACTTACTAGTTGAACTAGGGGTCGTGTAGCTTGTATTAGAAGCGCAAATAGCATGAAAACAGAGCGCACAATTCATGGACAACGCTCTCAAAATTTACTACAGTGAATAGAGATATTTATTACAGCGAATAGACGTGAAGCGATGGCGGCGTCAGAAACAAAGCCAAGACGATGGTACGCAGCAATGAAGTTGCGGTAGTCGCCGTGGTTGTTGGAGAAGCTTGTAGGGAGCGGATGTTCTGTAGGTATGCCAACGACGGGGACTGCCATTGTTGAAAACAGAAATAGAGCCTTTCAACGACCATGAACGACAGCGCCGACGGACGCTAGAGGCACGAGAGGTGAGGCTCTCATCATGGCGGTCGGAAGGAAGATCGTCGGGCCGAAGTTCCCGGAATGATTCAGAGTGGAGACTAGCACCAAAGTCATGCAGTGAGAATAATTCCCACAGTCAAATGGACATCCAGCATATAACCTCAGTCCAGTTCCACATGGGTGGTGGCGCTCATTACCTCTCTCTCTTTGTGTTGACAGTGAGAATAATTCTCAAAGTCAAATGGACATCCAGCAGATAACCTCAGTCCAGTTCCACATGGGTGGTGGCGCTCATTACCTCTCTCTCTTTGTGTTGACAGTGAGAATAATTCTCAAAGTCAAATGGACATCCAGCAGATAACCTCAGTCCAGTTCCACATGGGTGGTGGCGCTCGTTACCTCTCTCTCTTTGTGTTGACAGTGAGAATAATTCCCAAAGTCAAATGGACATCCAGCAGATAACCTCAGTCCAGCATGGCCACCACCCATGTGGAACTGGACTGAGGCCTGGGTGTGCGAAAACCAGTTAGGAGTATCAACTTGCCGTCCGAGGAGTTATTTGGCAAATTTTTTGACCGATTTTCACCGAAGCAACGGAAAATTGGTCATTTCGAGGCACCCGTGATGCCCTCTGGTGCTATTTTTGAACCGAGGCAGATCCAAATCCGGATGTCAAACCTACCGAGGCAGATTCTATTTTGGGACCACCACCTCCTAGTTCCACCCTCTTCTTTGTCGAGTTGCTGATGTCGCGCTGCTAAGCACACTTGTCCGCTTCAAATCTCTCCGAATCCAACTCATCTTACCTTTGACGCCGCATCCAGAGTGATATATGGTGAAAGCGGCTGGTTTGCTTGTAAAGAACACGACTAGCTGGCGGTGGGCGGATATCTGATTCGGGACTCCGTTTGAGCCTGGAATGTCGATCCGCTTTCAGCTTCGAGGTGGTCGATGAGGTCTGTCTCGCCGCCTCCCGCGGCTGCCAGGATAGCACTAAGTACGTTCATGGGGTTGTTCATGCTTCCTTCTCTCACTGCCCATCAACATCTCTCTTCACCACAAATTCAATGCTAATGTACGCCTTCACGCTGGTGAGCCGCTCCGCATCTGCGGTCCTCCAGCATATCGAAAACCTTGCTGGCTGCTTTACCCGACATACTCTTCTCTTCGCATTGTCACCCAACGTCGCCGCCACGGAACTATCCAGCATCGTTTCCTGTCACCGCACTGTGCAACAACTCTGTTGGTTGCCTAGCCGCGCCAACGCACGGACCCGATCTCATTACTTGTTCTTTGGCGTTCTTCGACGCGGATTCGTGTATACTATTTAGGATGACAATAGCAGGAATGCCCATTCCCGAGTCGGATGTTGGCATTCATTTAGAAAAGGATGGATGCCGATTCTTTGGAAAATGTTGATTGGGAAGACGTCTGGAGCAGCGGACGTCGACTGTCCCACTTCAACCCGACCAACTTCCACTTGTCGAGTACGTTGACACGCATCTTTCGTTTTCTGAAATTGATATTTACCGGCCCGCAGACATCTGTGAACTCGCGTTTCATTCCGAGCTTCGTTGAGATGTTGATGCGCTCAGGTTGTTTGCTTAGGAGCACACGCTCCACAATGTTCCTCCCGACGATGAAGTGTATGTATTTCTGGCTACTGTGCTGCCCGAGCGGCGAAAGTTGGAATTGGTTTGGAGCTCTGATGCGTGCGAACAGTGTATTCTGGATATGGTCGAGCAGATGAAGGGACTGAAGTCCGTTGTCTTGGGAAGGTGGTTCGACCCCAGCCCAAGCAGCCACCATCAGGAAAATGGTTTGAAAATGGTACCCTGGTAAAAGGTCACCAATAGCCACACTAGAATAGGACATATCGACCTTTTTCGAATGAAATAAGTAGACATGATCGTCAACATGGCCCTCCAAGATTCGCTGTGAAATCTCCGAGATTTGAGAAAAAGTTCCCTGAAGATAGCCACAGATTCATAGCCGATACGATAGAAATTCAGTCCAGCTTTCAATCGAAATGTGTGAAAAAATGCCGTGTGGCATGACGTTGCAGGAAAGAATACAGGTATGGTATGTGTACAACTAGGCTAGCTTCGAAGGACGGCGGCGCACGGCGCCGAGATGTAACAAATGCAAAAGCGACAGAAACTGATTTTGATAGGCCATTCAGTCAGCATCGACAATATTCTGATGGTCCGTTATTGACTGTGAGGTCGGGTTTGTCGGAGGCAAGGACACAGGCTGCTCGCCAACCATAGACGTCGCTGGGCACTACCCGAAACTGGTAGGTGACTGCTGCGACAGGTTCAGATGTGGCAAAGAGAGTCGATCCATGTTTATGAGAGAAATGCGGCGGAGAAACAGCGGCAGGTGCCAAGACAGGCGCGAGTGTCGACGATTGGGAGCGGCCGATAGTTGGTCATCAACCCCTCCCTCTTCTCCAGAAAGGTACTCGATCAACATCTCCAGCGACGTGTCCGGGCAGGTCGACGAGGCCAGACACCATGGCTATCCATTCGTCGGTGAGGTCTTCAACATTATTCTACGAAACATCATTCAAGACTTAAAGAACGAATCGATAATGCGTACCATCCACGTCCATTAACCTTGTTGAAGAGGCTCGTGGCTTGGACCGGAGCGTATGCTCATGCTCGGCGGGGCTCGGTTCTGAGGATACGTTGAGTATACACGCCCACGGATCAAATGAGGGAGGGAAAGACGTGGCCGAAGGCGTAAACATGAATTCCGTTATGTTGCCGGGAGCGTTGTTCTGGGCGAAAATTTGCCATTGCTTTGCGAACTGCTCTTGAATAACAGCGGGATTAAGATCGAGACCGTTGCGCGCAGGAGGTATCTGCTGAACGCGTCGAACATGTACGGATACGGCGACCAGGAGGTAACCCCCCCAAGGCATAATTCCCAGAAATCAGTGGAGATGGGGAAGGAGGATTCGTCTGGCTATGAGGCGTTGATGGTATGGGTGCATCCGGACGCGGGCTTCGCGCAAGATAGGCTTGAATATACGCTGATGTCGAATTATCCACAAGGTTATGCAGATCGTCAGGGATTAACTGGGAGGCGTAATCTGGAAAGGACACAGAGATGATCAGTGGAGGAGAGAGAGGGAAGGCCTAATCCGAGGGAGAGAATGGAGGAAGAATTGGCCACGGGTAATGGAGGTAATTAGAGGACGATGGAGGTTCGGGTACAATCCGCGTCGAGTCGATAGCGTGGCGTCAACGCGTGTCGACGCGGCGGTTTCGTGCCATTGTGTCGGGCGTCGGTGCCATATATGTTGTACCGGGGATGGATGTCGTCTGGGTGCCAGTGTACCAGTTTGCCGGAATAGGCCCAACTTCAAGCTGCAAATGCCATTTAGAATTAGTGAAAGAGAGGCAACAAGAGAATTTAACAAAGAACTCACGAGAAAGACGCGGCGTGACAGATACATCAATGCGCATCGACCGAGGACGAGAGAGAATACCGGCCTGATAGGTACAGTGGCCGCGGCGTGGCATATGATATATGAACGATGACGACGGCTGCAGGAGTTGGACCCCGCGCGGAGGAATGGAAGCTGTCGATTGCAGTTGCTAAGAAAAGAAAGAGTAATAAAGGAAAAAGATCTCACAGAGAGCAGAGCATGATGACAGCGTGTGCGCATATCCAAGGCGACAGCACGGCAGTAAATCCAATACAAGTAAGGTGCAGCACAGACAGTAATCGGTTGAAACATCAGCGCGGTCGATCGGCGGGACGGCGGTTGATGAGTGGCGCTCCAGCGGACCAGACATCGTAGAGGATGAAAGAGAGAGGCGCGGGAAGATTTCCAGCTGTCGAAATCTTCCCACGACGAGCACGCAGACGATGCAGTCGCGTTAAGTAGAGTCGAGAGTAAACGCGTCTTTATTTGACGCCGTCTGTCCAGCAGATCGGAGTCGTCTTGATTTTGGCCCATGGGCCAAATTCGAGACGACTCGATCAGAGTTCATCACTCTTCTTCCTACCACTTCCACAGTTTTTTCTTTCCTCTGTCTCCCGGATCTCCTCCCTACGACTTCAATGTCGTTGATATCCCGGAACACGTAAGCCGTCAATTCGACGACGCAGCCCAGTGTAAGCCCCCAGAAATGGGGCATCCGAGCTCACTAAGTGACGGCGTAAACCCTCCAACGAGGTTGCCAATCTAGAGTGGCCGACGACGCCGCTGAGCCAGGCAATGCAACAGATGCTGACTACGACGCCGGAGATGGCACCGACGGTGGCGAGTTGGGTTGGGCAGGAGATTTTACGCGAAGACACGCCGCAGACGCGACTTCCTGCGTGCAGAGGGACGAGCATGGGCTGGGCGCCGACGTGCATCCCAGACAATTCGGTATGTCATTTTCTTACCTTTGCTTAGACACTTCGACCTTCAGCAGTTTCTTGCTTCTCAACGCGGCACTCGCGATCTCTCTGTAAGTCGGCTAATTCTTCTCATTGTTATACCCTTTTCTGATTGCCCTTCAGTCTCGTTTTCAATATATGACCGTCTTTTCGGCGACGCGATGAACACGCTGCTCCAACATCAGCTTGGCGTGGCGTTGCTTGACCTTTACTAAACATCGTCGTCGGCCAATAGTATCTTTCCATTTTCTGACCATTCTCTGACCCATTTCTAGATTCATTTATTGGCTGTCGATTCCCGCCTGGAGAGGCAAACTGCGCGACGATGAGATCGCTGCGCCGACTTCATCATCCGCATTTCACCAAGGCTACGGATATCGGTGCCACATCTCCCCGTATGTCCATAATCCCTCTGTTATCTCTCATATACTTATTCAGTCAAAATATCATGCCTCAGATGCTTGACCGGCGAGGCCACCACTCACGACCTCAAGTTGCTCAACTCCTTATTTTCGCCACCAACACGAACTCTCAAGCAACTCACCCGGCCTCTTCGCCTTCCGCCAAGCGAGATCGATTATCGCCCGGCACTTCATCCGTAAGTTGCCATGTTCTGTGCCAGCTTTCATATCAGTGCTAAAGCAAATTTCCAGCCTGATGTCCCAAGTTCCATACCTGGCCGGGGAGGCCGTCGCCGCTGCTCACCAACATCGCGGTGACTCCCGTCTCTCAACCGGTACTCATCATTGCCTCCGTCTTCCTCCACGAAAGCAGTTGTCGGGATGGTAAGTCATTCCCGTTGTGCTCGACTTCGGGTTTGGTTTCTAACTCAACTTACAGCTGATCTTCTGCGCACACTCTCCGACATCCAGAACAAGAATACCCTTCACCTTGTCCTTCGTCTGCGCGTAGGTGCGCAGATCTTCGTTGAGAAGTTGACTGACCAGATCATTATGCTAGAGGTTGAGACTTTCGATGCTATCAACAACGTCGAGGCTAAGATCCAGGACAAGGAGGGTATTCCACTGATTTCGTCGCCGGTATGCGGATTGCTCTCTTGAGCATTTCGCGCCGCGCCGATATCTGAACTGACTCTCCAACAAGCACCGTGCCCCGCTGCGTTGATTACTTTGAATAGGAACATGTATATGTATGTTGGTGACATAGATCTAGATGTGTGCGTGCGCCACAATTTGCCGCGCCTGCACCCACCAGGCAGTAAGATCTTCCGAGGGACTTTTTTAAAAAAAGAGGGGGGGCGGTGGAGATTCGAACTCTCGCTCACTCGGGCGAGAATCGAGATGACCGAGGCGTCCGAGTCACGTGCCTCAAATTGGTCGCTTCGGTGAAAATCGGTCAAAAATCGGTCGCTCGGGAAAAATCGGTGAAATCGGTCGTGTGGCTGTGCTGCCTCGACATGACGATAGTCCGCTAAGTGCCGAAGCAACTGATTTGAGGCACGTGACCGAACGCCTCGGTCATCTCGCCCGGCGGGGGCTCGATTCCGAATCGAGGAACCCCGCCGTTCTGAGGGTGCACAGCCACCCAAAACGGTCGACCGTTTGACCGTTCGTGCCGTGATGCCGAAGGCGCGAGCGTTTGAGAGTGAGAGTTCGAATCTTGTTCGAATCAGCCTTATAGCCATTGATTTTTTTTTTGAAGTTCAATTAGGGGCAAGCGCGCGATGCTGTCAAGCGTAAAGCCTGAGGTCAAGGTAGACCTTCCGACCTGTGATAGAGAAAAGGGAAGTTAAACAAAGTATTTCAAAGCTTGCGTTGATTGAATGAGGTTTGTAAACTAAGAACAAGGCTTAAATGCTGAGATGGTATTTTTAATATTAGGTCCGTGTAAAGTTGTGAAATAAGTCTGAGATGAAGAGAGATGGGATGAGATGACACAAAATATAATAGTATGTTGTTGGACAGCTGCTGTCGGGCCATAAGATTGGACCACACGTCACTTCAAATATTAATTCCTGCTACCAAAATGGTACTGGAAGATTCATATGGACCTTAGCTACCCTCTCTGATAGTGGGAGCACAATCCTAGAAGATCTCAAAATTCCGGATGACTGGGCAATAAGATTAGTGAACAGCACGGGTCGAGTACGAGTGCTCGTGAGCGCTCCCGCCCCGAACCCGGTGCAACACCCTTACCCGCGCATCGGGGTACGGTACACCCGTTATTCTATACCCCGTGAGGAATGGAGAGGCTGGAGTTCATTTCGTGCACGCCAATGACCCCCGAGCAATTGCGCGGGGGCTATCGACATGCACGATGCACATAGTCGAGCCCACCCTGTCGTTATACACAACAGGGAAGGGACAAGACGTGAGTACGTCGCGGGATGAAGGTGGAGGCAGTAGCAGCGAGGGGATGACTTTGATGGGCGCGAGGAGACAAGGAGAAGGCGGCGCGCGCGAGGCAGGCAAGGACAACTACAAAACATTAACGAGAAAAGGAAAGATGAAAACGCACTTTTGAGGCTGGATGCGTCCGCGACGCCATCCAGCTGCAAATAATCCGACGTCGCCGGCTACGGCGTCGGCGCGTCGGCGCCCGCAACACACATGCTGTCCAATGTCGTGGCGGTCTCATCCCAGGGCTTACACATCGAGATCGTCACCAAAGTAGCGCGGTTGCAGGGACAGACGCAAATGTGTCAGTCAAGAGACAAAGAAAGTATTCCAGTGGAATTGCCGCCTCTCCTGCGAGGGCTTACACGTCTCGAATCCGTGTCGAATTGGTGCCGTCGCGCAGACGAGCACCAAAATGCGCCCCGAACTGTATTCGAGGGCGCAGCGGCCGGCACGAAGCCGAGCCGCACCAGAAAAGCGAAAACAGAAAAAACAGAAGTAGGACAAGCCCCAGAACAAGTTTTGGGGCCGACGAGCACGTCTACGCGACGTGCTGTGATGGTAAGAGGAGAGAGATTAAGGATCAACGATCGATCAACCAGTTCAGAATTCATTAAAAGAGCCGAACGACGTACATAATTTGGGCTGCTCCCCGTTCTGCGAACACACACCGAAAAGTGGTCGAGCAAACGGTCGTTGACCGAATTCCCCTCAGCAATACCCCAGCGGCTGTGCCGCAGTTTCTGCGGCGCTGAAATGCCCTCAGAATGACCGTTTTACCTCGAGCCATTTCACCAGGGTATGGGCCATAACGCGACAGCAAGAACTCCACCGCGCACGCGCGTATGTCGCCAATTCTATCGGGAGCGACAGGAACTTCGTCATCAATATACAACTCGGAGTTCCATGCTCTATAGGCGTACGTCCCGCGAACTTCCTGTGGGATGTTGTTTACTAGAACATAATGACCCGTAAGTCGTTTCGTTACTTTGAAGACTGCCTCACGCAATACTTCATCAGAAGAACGACGGCTCCGTGCCGTAACGGCGTTCAAACGTTCACCCACGATTGACGTATCGTGTCTTCTGGATCATCGTCAGGAACCATACCTGCCAACAGGTTCACCTACCCATGGAGTACGTCGTCGACTCTTGGGTCTGGTGCAGCTCGAAGGTCGCGGCGTCACTCTTGAGACTTGGCTCCAACGGGGCGGAAGCTCTTAAGTGTGAGTTTGTTTTTCGTGGGCTGGATGAATTCGCGGGGCCCATGCAAATGAGCAGAAATCTTGGTGATAATGAAAACGAAGGCGGCAAGGGTGGAAGCACGTGGAAGGCCCGAGGTCGGCATTCGATCCGACCTCCGAACCAAGAGGCTGTGCACCAGGCACCTGCGCCGCATCTCTCTCTTTTTCCTACCCCCACCCCCGCCGCACGCGTAGACGCGACTGTTTAAAGTCTCGCAGCGCGTGAAGTTTGTTTATCTGCTGCTGCTTTGAACACCCGGGGCCTTTGTCGCGTATATAAGGTGCGTCCGCCCTCCTTTTCACCCGCTCATGCTTTGCTGACGGCTTGGCTTCCTTACCTGCCACAGCTTAGCGCCGCGCCGGAAAATTGCAGCCGCCCTCTTCGTCTTCGTTGCGCCTGCCTTGTCGGACCTCCGTTCACTCAGTTCAGCTTCAAGCGCTCCAGCTCCAGCATGGCTACGCGGCGGGCTATTGAGAGATTGACGTCGCTTCTGTACCCCCAGCAGTGAGTCCTCTGCCGACCTCCTCCGCTGCATCGTTGTTCTGACCGTCCCCCAGAGCTGGGCCCTGTCTCGGGCGGGAAGAAGAACTACTCCAGTGCCGCGTCTCCCTCTACGACCTCGTGCTCATTCGCGCGCAGGACAACGTCAGGGAAGCGCGCAACCGCGACCCGGCCGTTCAAGCTCTGCTGGACATGGCTCAGTGCACCGTCGACTACGCCTCTGCCTCCGGAGAAGGGCCCTCCCAGTCCGTGCCTGGCGCCCTCCCTCTTTCTTCCTCTGCCTCCGTCGGCGCCCGCCCTCTTGCGGCGCCCAGCCCAAAAAAGTCTCGCAAGCGGACACAAGACGATGCTGACCTCGGCTCAGCCCCCGCTCGCTCCAAGTGCGCGTCCAAGGGCGGTTCTGCTTCTGTAAAAGGCGCAGGGAAAAAACGTCTTCGCAAGGCCAAGGCCGCCGTCAGGTGCACTCCAACGGCCGCACCTCCGACAACAGGGCCTCCTGCGTTCAAGCGCCAGCGACGTGAGGGAGATCTGACCGAACTGCCCAGCGTCGCATACGCCCAGTACGTACCTTCGCTGGCTGTTTTCCCCTCTCTCAAATATTCTCAACAGCATCGGTGATTCCTCCCAGGTCGTTGACGCCGTCTCTTTCCGTTCATCGGGGGAATGTCGCGGCCAGCGCAGGAAAGCCCTCTACAAGGACGGCAAGAACCGCGCTGGGGCTGAGACGTACGCCGGAGCCTCTCTCAAGGCGGAGAACCTGCCAATGTCTTCCACTGGCTGGATGGGAACCCTCTACGATTCCGCTGCCGCCAGCGCTCTGCGGCAAGCTCACCAAGCTGGTGCCGCCATTCACCAGTACTTGACCGGCCTGTTCATGGTGCCCTATAAGGGGTGAGCTCCTTTTCGCTTTCAACTGACTCTACTTAACTCTTGGCTCTACAGCCTTGCAACTCGGATCGTTGATGCTAGTGGTCGCCTTATTATTTTTCGCTCCCAGATCGGCAAGGACATGGTCAAGATTATGCCTGACTTCATCAAACAGGCGGAGGAGTTTGTTAAGGAGTGTACACCCATGCCCAACGCCTCCCGCCAGGGGAACAAACGGGGGCAGCACTGGTTCTGTATTGCGGGCGTTGATCGCAACCTCAAAGATGTTCGTCCTCGTTGGTGTCGTCTCCTTTCTTGTTTAATTTCCTGAATAGGAGCCCAGCTACTCTGAATGGCACTCCATTCCCAAGAACAAGGCTGCTGTTGAGAAGGCCTTTCTTCCGGGTACACCTTTCTCCAGAGTAGGGTAAGCCCTGCATCAACAGCTAACTCCTACTAACCCATCTAGTGGAATGGCCAATGATGTCTGCGCAACAAATTTTCCAGGCATTGCAGCCCGCTATAGGAAATGTGCCGACACCATTGGTCGGAAGTACTCTTTGAGGCCTATGTTTGGTCTCTTCTGGAACTGGTGCTTAAATGCTGCCCTTCCATCCCAGGGCATCAAGCGAGTCTACTGCGACCCTCATGTCGATTGGAAGAACATTGCTCTTGGAGTCTGTATTGTTTTTGTTTATGGTGAACAGCATAATATCTTCTGTTTCTCTCCTTCTAATGCCTTCTCAGGTGTCTTTAATCATCAGGAAAAGGCCTGGCTAGTTATTTGGGAAGCAAATGTCTGCTTGGAGCTTCCACCAGGAGTATTTCTATTGTATTCTTCATCCTTGTTTTTTCACTTTAATGTTGATGTCGATGGTATGCCTTATTTCTTTCTCACTTCTCCAGCTTATCTTCTGCAGCTATCAAAATTGTTACTACCAAGAATGGAGAGAAGCCAACACCCGAGAACTCGAAACCTCTGGATCAACAACCTCTCGAGCGCCCAGAGAATGTATCAGAGGAGGACTGGGCCGCGGGCAATGGCAGAGGCTCAGTTGTCTGGTTCAATCAGGCATCTATGTTCCAGACCGCTGAAACAGGATATGATACACTTACCTTGGCCCGCGAGGCTGGCCATACCGGGAACTGTGATGTTCAGACCTTCTTGTACGGAGAGCATGCAGTCTATCCAGTTTAGTGTATACGTATTATTCAACTCGGGCTGCTCCCCTTCTATGTTTTTGATGGTCTGATTGAATAAGAACCGTTAAGCAAACTTGTTTGAGCGAGTTGCATAACTTAACGCATCACACAGCACTTGGACTTGACTGTGGGTCATGGCAACATACTCTCTTCCTCACATTCTAATGTCATTACCTTCGTCCCTATGTCTTGATTGAAGCCTTTGGGCCTCTTCTCCCTTCTATCCCTTCGCTTGGGTGTTACTACACAGTACACTTAACTGCCCTTTCGACTCCAATTGATTCAACGCGTATATTCCATTAGGCGCCCATGCTGAATCACCTACACCGCCAATTGGGATTGATGTTTGTCGAATGTAGAACAATGATAAATTTGCCTATCACACATTCCATGCCCATTGTCGACCACATGACGTCTTTCAGGCAGCTATCCGCAAATCAAATAACGGTTTACGGACGTGTTGACATCTAATTGACATCGACTGATGGTGTCTACAGAACATGGTAATAATGGTAAGTTTATACCAACCTCAACCTTCCGATGGCGCATGTACGGCTCCTCAGGCGACGCACTCGCCATGCACCAAATCGGTGATGGGAAGCGGGGAGCAGACGGCGGATGGATGGCGGGTGACAAAATTCATTTGCAGGCACAATATGGTATCAAAAATCACGATATATATTACTCCTGGTCAACCATACAGGTTCGCTACAACTCTGTGAGTCCTTGCACTCCCGACCCAACACCTCCTGGTCGTATTCATCATCAGAACCATTTTCGTCGCCATCATCACTGCGCTTGCAGGCGATCTTTGCCAATCTTTCCCACATCTCGGTTGCCTGATCCGAGGCATCCTTTTTCTCAGCCACTCAAGGCAGCTCAGAAACGACGTCGAGAGCGGGGATCTAAGGGCAGAATCGAGTTAGTAAGGTGAGATGATGGTGCAGGAAGAGACAGACCTGTGACAGAGGAAACGATGAAACGGACCATCAGCGAATGGCTTGAACGTGTTTACTCACCGGGGTGGCATTACCACCGGAAGAGGAATGTGCGGTAGAAGCTGCATGTCAAGATGTGAGCATTGGAATTCACACAAGAACAATGTACTCACCGTAAGCAGTGTCGCCGTCAACTGGGTGATCTGAGAGCAAGGCATCAAACCAACGTACGATAAGTGGTTGAAGGAACTTACCAGTGGCGGCGGCAATCAAGATGCACGCTTGGTGGGAGTTGAGCCGAATATCGAGGAACAGTTGCGCCAAGTCTGATAAAATCAATCGATTAGCCTCCGTGTGCAGGCGGACTTTTCACAATCTCCTTACCCAAATCCACCCGTAAACGTTTCTGCGATGTGACTGTGAAGGAATTTAGCATGTCGTCGCATTCTTATAAGGTACTGGTCATCACCGGCACTGTTCGTCGACAATGGACTCAAGGTCCGAGAAGGCAAAGGGCGGCGCAGTTGTTTTGCACAGATCGTTTGGGAGGCTGCTAGGGAGAACACTGCCAGGGCAATTGATCATGGTAGTGGTGGTGGTGAGAGGGGCAGTGAACCGTGGTGTCTGACCTTTATAGCTTTTGGACAATGGCGCTTGAGGGACAAAAATGTGGACCATTTTGGTCATATGCACCATCATTGCCGATAAGGGTGCCGATTCTGAGTGGACATGGTAATGATGCAGTAGGGCCATGCTTAGTGAACAATAGTGTCGACGTCAAAAGGGAGTCGGCCGACATGCCATCATGACATTACATGACTGATCTTACAAGGACAGTTAAAAAACCGGTGATCAACTCTCACTGCTGTTAACAAATTTCTGTTGACCGTCTACATAGCCAGTACATTTTGCCCAATTGGTGGTGTATGTCGGTGTTTTACGATACGGACCGGGGTAGATTTAACTTGACCACCTACCGCCATCCTGCTTGCCTTTTGTTTTCCCTCGATTCGTAATCCTATCCAGTTGCCTAGCGAATGTCGACGGATATTAAGGCCAGCGTTGCGTTGGTTTTCCACTTTTTTTCGCTGCCACGATAGGTCGCGAGTACGCCTCGGAAAGCCAGCGATACGATTGCTGGATGACGCGCCGAGCGACATCCAAAACACCCGTCCCATCCCGACGGGACACCGACGACGACTTTCGACAAGAGTCATTCGGTCCACGACCGATCCGCACCCGACGACAGCAGATGCAAGACGGCATTGCCCAACTTCCGTTCACGTCCCAGGACATGAGCACCCCCGACGCTAGGTTGCCGATTAATCCGCCTTCAGCGCCACCCACTACCCGTAATATTCCGCAGCCGTCCTCTGCTGCTGGACCGTCATCAGCGACTGATGCACCCGTTGACCTCCCGCAAGAATCTATCTACCCCCATTACCGACACACCCGCTACCCGCATGCTTCAGCAAGTAATGGTTACTCGTTCTGCGACCGTATCCGCGGCCGTGGCCCAACCGACAACCCGACCTCTATTCACAACACAACCCCATCGACGTGAGGCCTCCATCGCAGGTCTCACATACAACTCGGAAGATTTAACTACGGATGCGATTGTCCGTGAAAGGGATGATTCTTTCTGTAAGAAACAGAGCGGAAGGTAAGCCTTCCGGTGCTGGTTCGATAAAAACGACTGCTGGTTCTTCTAGCAGTCGAGGAGTGAAATCATAATCGATTTCGCCGTCGTTGCAAGCTGGACCATCCCATGCACCGAGAAGGACTCCCCCGCCTATCCCACTACGCTCCAAGCCCTCAAGCGCGACGTCGTCCAACCCATTCTATGGACCGCCCGATGCCCCACCAACGGTGACGACTGCAATGCCGCCGCCAATACCGTCAAGGAGAACGACGGTGGAAACAGCGCCGCCAACCACCGCGTCGTCGACATCGTCTAGGTCATAATTAGTCGGCCATTACCTCCGCCACCAACACCGCGATCAAATCGCTCCTTTCATGAGCCGACCAGTGCTCCCGTCGAGTTGACCGCCGAAGCCCCTACAGCTCGGTCGACACACACTGGCGGTCAATTGCTCACCCTCTTTCTGTACCGGCGAACGCGCAAAGTTGAAGCTGAATCGGACTTCGCCTTGGTTTCCTTATGTCGTAGGATATCAAGGACACACGTCTACATCAACAAGCTCGGGTAAGTATCGGATAGTCAGAAATGCGACAGAAAAGACAGACCTCCTTATCGGGCCGCTTTCTCGCGGAAACAAAATACTGCTATTCATTGGGCTATGCTTGCCTTGGGACTACAAAGTCTTCCATCGGATCGTGAGATGGATGAGGTAGATACAGCACTGCAGAAGATGTGCGGAATCCAGAGCCTCAAGTACAACGGGAAGCTCGGCCATATATTCTACATGAAACGATCTTGCTGGGATTATCTCACAGGTATATCAACAGTACTACTCTGCTGGGAACATGTTCTGACATCTCATCTCTATCAGGAGATGGCAAAATCGTCGTGTTTCGTGAACAGCTCAAGTTCTATCCCGAGGATGCCGGCCGACATCTTTCGGCAAGCAGAACGTTGGCTCAAAGAACTCGACACATCTCTCGGATCGCCGATGATACACTCAGGA
>JADNRX010000679.1:0-26788 GCA_015501595.1 Hymenopellis radicata
GCTGACCAAATTTAGCATGGGCGAAGAGAACTTCAATTTAGCTGCAGTGAGTTCATAGTACGTCCTAAACATGGACTCTGTCCGCAAATCCGTCTCACCAACCACTCGATGTACGTGCAGAAGCAGACGTGGGTAACGCTCCGTAAAATAAGACAGATACCCTTAGGCATGGGCCCAAGATGTCGTTCCACGTTCTCCGGTAGGTCCTGATAATGGTGTTTCTGTAAACGAGGCCAATATAAGCACGCGCCATGCAGTACGAATATAGGTCATCACGTACCTTGGCCCTCAGTGCCCGTAATAGATCCTTCACGAACTTGGCGTCATACTTCCTGAACACGCCCAGGTTCTCGTTGAATACCTCGCCCAGGCGCGCGCGCCAATCATCCCCCACCACATCCACGGCGCCTCGTTCTAATGCTCCAAGAATTGGATCCCTAGGACTGCGAAGCAGGATTTCGAAACGTTCTGAAGCGTCCTGTAGGAAGTTCAGCCGCTAGGGCCCCAGAAGAACGGATGCACGAGGAATGTTGTCGTATCCGGTCTAGCAAGGAGGCACCGTTAACATTGGGTGAGAACCAAGAGGAACGAGATATATATGTAACGTGGAAAAGGGTCAGCTTGGAGCATCCCTCTATGAGATCCACTGATTCATTCCGCTCCGCACTAGCGAGTGCATCCAATGCCTGTAGGCTCTTTTCGTTCCTCGAAATGTTCGTCTCGCGTGAGAGCGTGTCCGACCATATGGATGCCCTCCATTAGACGACACATAGTAGAATAGACACCCTAGCGCGAAGATGTCCACTGATTTGTCGCCTGCCATATCGTCAAGTTTCATCTCCCACGCACAACTTCCGGTGCGCGCCAACCCAAAGCCTCCCTCTGACCATTGTCGCATAAACCATAATCCATATCAGCATTTCGCCCTTCTCCGAGATAATGTTCTGCGGCCTGATATCCGATGAACCACGTCCAGCGCATGAAGATGTTGTGGCCCGCCGCCTTTAGGATCAAAAGCCACAGCGACGTCGCGGTATTGATCTTTATCAGGCGACTCGACGATATCGACAAGCGAGGCGTGACAACGCTCAAGGACAATGTAACTGAGTTGGAATGCTCGTCTTCCCAGTAGTGGTAGTATTAGGGTGGGCATCGTTTTCCTGGACAACGCTCAACTCGCAGCAACAAAGTCTCGAAGCAATCGCTTGACGGCGACAGAGGACCTTGATATCATGATCCTTGGAACACGACCGTGCCATGAGATCCGGAGCCTGGCAAAAGTTCAATCCCACCGGGACGCCGCCATAGTCGAGATAGCCACAGACCTAAGATTGTGTCTGAACTGACCAAGGAAGGCGTCACAAGACCAGACGCGGACTAGCTCGCCGAAGGCGAGGGCGCATCCACGATTACAAAGTCCTCCTCGTCATTGGTTTCCGCTGTTGTAGACGGTGTGGCATTCTCAGCCACCCTAGGGCCCAGCGACATGAGGTGTGAAGACATCTATCTCAAGCTTACGTGTGAGAGGTATGATCGGTTATGAAAGAGCTCACCTCATAAAGAAAGGGCTAGAGCACCGACAATTTATCTAGCAAGTGACAGCGGCGAATCCTCTGGTACAGCATCGAGGGCAGGATGACAGACGAACAATTGACTGGGCGACGAATACATCAACATCATGACGGTCGTGAAGAAAGAATCAAACATGCTTACCACCTTCGCCGCCCACTTCCAGTCCTCCTCGAAGCATCCACGAATAAAACACAGTTAAAAGTTACATCAAAATACAGGAGGTGAATAAGTATTGCAGTTATATGTAATATATGTGATCCATGCCAGCCATAAAAAACACGATAGCAAAAAAGAAATGCAAACGACTCAATCAGCGAGCTCATAGTATGTCCTAAACATGGACTCTGTCCGTAAACTCGTCTCACCCACCACACGGTGTACGTGCAGAACCAGACGCGGATACCGCCTCGTAAAGTACGACAGATACCCATCGGGCATCGAACCAAGATGTCGCTTCACATTGTCCGGCAGGTCCTGGTAGTGGTTTTTCTACGCCGAAACCATAAGCGGCGCGAAAGAAACGAAGAGAGGAAACACACCTTATTCCGGAGAGCCCGTAACAGATCCTGCACCGACTTGCCATCGTACTTCCTGAACTTGCCCAAGTTCTCAATGAATATTTTGTCCAGCCGCGATTGCCAGTCGTTCCCCACGACGCTCGCAGCGTCTTTTTCTAATGCTACAAGATCAAGATCTCGAGGATCCCGACACATAACCTCAAACCGGTCTGAAGCGTCTTGCAGGAAGTTTAACCGTCGGCCGGGATCCCAGAAGAACGGATGCACTAAACACGTCGTCGTGTCCGGTCTGTAAAGATACCATGAGCATCCACCGACAACAAAGGAAGAACGGAAAAAACCAACCTAGAGTACGCCTCCGGATTAAGCATGCGCTCTATTAAATGCGCCGCCTCAGATCCCTCCTCCCCAAACCTCTCCAACGCCTCCAGATTCTTCTCGTTCCTCAAAATGTTCATCTCCCTCGAGAACCGATCCCCAAACGGATGGCCGCCATTCGAGAGCACGTAATAAAACAAACACCCCAGCGCAAAGATGTCCACCGACTTGGTCAGACGCGTTGGTGACGCCGAACCGGTCGGCGACCCAGTGACCGTCCCCGTGCTCCCCCTTGACGACCCCAAAGAGTTGTCATCCGCAATCTCATCAAGCTTCACCTCGCCACGCAAGATCTCCGGCGCGCGCCAACCTACTGTCCCTGCAGCCATCGCCCCATGCGCCGTCGGCAAGAAACTCGTCTGGTCAACATCCAGCTTCTTGCACAGCCCAAAGTCCGATATCAGCATCTTGCCCTTATCGGAAACAAGGATGTTTTGGGGCTTAATGTCACGATGGACAAGCTTTAGCGCATGGAGGTGCCGTAGCCCGCTGGTGATCTGTCGCAAGCCCTTCTTGGGATCGAAAGCTAGTGCAACATCGCGCCATTGGTCTTTATCCGGCGACTCGATGATGTCCGCAAGAGAGGCTGGACAGAGTTCGAGGGCGATGTAGAGGAAATTGGAATGCGCCTCTTGGTAGTAATACCGAATGACGTTGGGGTGGTCGTCACTTTCTTGCAGAATGCTCACTTCGCGAGCAGCAAGGGTGACAAAGTCTTGAAGCAGTCGCTTGACAGCGACAGATCGACCTTGTAATGATCCTTGGAACACTACAGTGCCGTGAGAGCCGAAGCCTGAACGACGTTGAGTACAAGTAGATCACGAGCAGACCCAAACGAACCTAATATTGTTTCCGAAACAACCAATGAAGGTGTCGCAACAACAGGCTTCGACTCCACGACCAATGTCGACGGTGTCGGGGTCACCACAGGTGCTGGAGAAGGCGAAGGTGCATCGACAATAACGAAATCTCCTTTCCTCTCGTCATCTGTCTCCGACGGTGCGGCATTGCCATTACCAGCTTCTTCTTCTTCCCGCCTCTTCCGCCACGGCGCGCAGGCTTCTTCTTGGTAGGCGTGGCAGTAGGATCAGGCTCACCCTCCCTATCGCTCTCCTCCGCAGCCTGAGCTGGCTCTGGAGCTACCACCGGTTTTGCCTCGGGCGACTCAACGGCAACAGGAGCGGGTGGCGGTGAAGGAATGCTCCGCGCAGTTATAGGTTCATCAATCTGCGTGCGCTCCGTCTGCAATTGAATCGGTTCATGCACGGCAACAGCTTTCGCTGTTTCAGTGGGGGCACGTCCTTTGATCATCGATAGCCCAAACCATACCGTGAAGGCACCCAGAATGGTGATTATCACCGCATCCCACAACCATCCTCTCGACGGCCGTATCGGGTCGTCAGGTCGACGAATGTTGTCACCTTTGCCTTTACTGACGCCGCTGCTCCTCGTGTCGTTGTCGTCCTCGCCAGCGGGCAGCTGCGGATAAGAAGAAGATGGTGATCCATTGAGGAGCCTCTTCAAGCGGCTCTCTGCGCCCTCTCCATCACCGCCCACCAAGGGTCGAATGCCAATCAGACACCGCCGGTCAGTGACAACTTCGCCGTTCTCCGCCTCGCACCCGTCTTTGTTGTACAATCTCTGGTGCGCGCGTTCCCGTTCCATCTCTTTCCTGGCACGTGTTATCTCGTCGACTGCAGTAGGCACAGGTGGAGACTCGATATAGCGCTTGGGTGTTGTATAGGAACCCCCAAAGGCGACAAGAGGGTACCGAAGAGGGCTCATCGCGAAGAGACTGCCGGTCTCTTCCACCATTCCGACGTATGCAGACTGATGGTTGGGGAGATTAACACCCGCAGTGGCTAAAGACAGCGAGGGAAGCAATTCCTGGAGACCTGGACGTGGCTGAAGGAGGACAAAAGTATGCGAGCCATGAGCATGCGACGAGGGCTTCTGTAACACGTCGAATACGGCAACTCTGTGGTACATTCAGAACAAGAATGTAGACAGCGGAGGGTACTAACATTGGACTAGTAAACCTTTGTATCCATAGAGGTGGTGCGGATGCTTGCGATTCTGATCCGGTGGCCTTGAAGGAAATGATGTTCCCGTTCGGGAGACCCTGGATATAGGCATCGTCTCTCGGTCGTCTGTAGGCAGCCTGTAATACATTGTCCTGATTGTTCGGTCCATATGTCGAAAACGACAGGTTTTGGACGGGCGGTGGAGGCAAGCCGGAGTTTTTGAGTGGGCGCGAATGTATGGAGATGTGATAGTCTGCGAACAGTTTCAGCACAGAAAGCGCCGAGATAAATGAATTGAATATACCGGTGCGGCCGATAAAGACTTCGGTGGGCGGGGAGACCTGCGGCTTGCTACCGTCGAGCTCGTCGAGATCCACCTCGTCGTCGTCGTCCTGAAAACCCTCGAACGGGTCCCACGGGCATTCAGAGTTCAGTGTGGCCTTTATCCGCCCCGTCTCCAATTCCACCAATAGCAAGGAAGTCTCCTTCCGGCCGACAAATACGCGGCGGTCCCCAGAGTCGGCAAAGCTGAACGGGGACATGTCAACAAGCTCGGCCATGGAGAATGGGAAGCGCTGCAGCGGACTGTCGGGAGTGTGCATCACATATATGTCTCCTGACTGAGGTTCGATAATATAGGTCTCCTGGTTGGTGTCGTCGTCGACGAGGTCGGGATCGTGGTCGTTATGGATGGTACGCACGAGGGGTGCAAGAGTGGAGGGCACAGGCGTGCCTTTCGGGGAGGAGAAGGAAGACATGGACCACAGCGTCTGCCCAGATGTTCGGTTCATGGCGTGGAATTTTCCATCGACGGAGGCGACTAGGACGATGTCGAGGAGCTCGACGTCGCTCTCTGGCATGTCCTGCGCCTGATTTATTGTGGGGGGAGTCCCGTAGGCATTGTACTGGCTGGGACGGGCCAGGTCCTGTCTACGAGCAGTAATGATTTCCGCAAAGGCGACAGCAAAGGGCAGTAGACAGATAGCGAGGTAGATTGTGGGCACCATTGCCAGTCATCCTGCGGCAGATGGCCTGTGCAGAATGCTCGTCGTCGTCGTCGTCGCCGGCGATGGTAAAGTGGTGGTTAATGATCAAGTTGGATGCTGCTGTGCTCGGCCTTTCCATTTCGGGACGCCCTGAAAAATCTTTCTATTTTAGGAGTGCTACTCCGAGTCCTCAAGGTTCGCGGTCAGGTTGCAACCTAACATTGGAATTCTGTGCTCCTACAGTACACTTTGAAGGAATAATTGGGCGAGACAAGGTCCATATACGTGCATGCTTGTGAGTACGGGGGGCCAAGGCACCAAACATAGCCTCCGAGTTCCATTTCCATTTTCTCATCATGCAACCGTGCGACTACATCAAGATCAGACGATCAGTCAGGCGTGTAGCCCTCGGAGCAGATGCCAGAAACCTCGCATCACAAAGCTATATCGTCGGAGGGAAATGACCAACGGAACTTGTGGCTTGTATATACGCCCACTGTGGGAGACTAGGACATCGCCAGGTGGCAGGTCATCCACGGACGGGAAAAGTCGCAGAAATACTGCACGTCTACTCCGATTCGCGGCATCACCCAACTTTTTTTCTGGCCTTCATTCACCCCGTTCCGAGTGACGGACATATCGACAGTTAACGGCAGTGCGGGGTTAGTTTGCGTAACACGAGAGTCGCACTCAAATGTCGCCAAGCGGACGAGGGAGTCGCACAGGTGGGACAAGAGACGTAGCCAAGGTCGCAGTTTGGAGTAAACTGTAATATTCCTGAATGCACTAACAGAAGCCAGAAACGTGCTGCATCGTGGAGATCTAGACCAAGGAATCTCAGAAAAGAAGGGAAGAAAGAGGCACTTTACTCACCTAACAGAACTGAACGAAGTAATACGGGATTGGAAGTCGCTTGTTTGTTGTTCTCGGAAACCAGGCTGTCAAGAATGGAGGTTACACTGATACCCATTGAACCACTCGCACCCTGTCAGGTCTGGTCAAAGCCGGAACACTCCTCGAGTAAGGCTCATGCTAAGCATTGTGAAAGGCGAACACGAACTAGTAACCAGCACACGCCACACACGGACCATTTCCACTGGCGTCTAGCACCGGAGAAGCCGAGACGCCTGTCATCACACCAATAAACGATTTGAATGCCTCGAAGACATGTCATTCTTCCATACAGCATGCGCAGTCAGTCAAGTAGAGTGGTCATCGATGAAGTTCTCACAACCGCCTTCTTATTGAACACGAAACCGAAACATCTCTGTGTCCTTTCTTGTAGATCCGAGTCACTGAGCTGTGGTTCTGCCCTTAGATCGCGCGCCTTCTCACAACAGAGACTGCAAACCACCATCATGATGACAGTGGCAGAGAGCTCAGGAAATGGTAGACACAAGCTGGAAGTACGTACCCTTTAGAGATGAACCTTCACCCTTCACCTGGCAATTTACAAAACCGGGCCACAAAGCAAGATCTAGAAAACATCACATCAATAAACGATAGACACACAGAGATGAAGCATGCGCAGTTCAGTCAAGAAAAAGAAAAGAGCATGATCAGCAATCTTCTCATGGCCCGCTTTGTTACTCACCATAGCGCCACGTCATGCTGACTTCGACCCAGCTGCATCCTAGATTGCCTCCAGCAAGCGCAGTCGTTTACCCAGAGATATTCGGGTTATAGCCGTGGAAGTTTCCGTATGCACATCGTGCCGTCGAACACGTCTTGCCTCGTTTCGGTCTAGGTAATAGACTCGAACCGGAGAAGCCGAGACGCCTGTCACCGTGCCCATAGAGTATACACAGCCCACCGATTGATAGGGAAGAGGGAAGAAAGCGCCAATCACTGAATCATCTCACGGACATCCTTGTCAGTACTAGCCCTACATCGTCCGCGTCAGGCGTTACACTCTTCCACCCTCTTCGCTAGATGCGAAATACCGTGGACACAGTCTGCATCGTCCCCGAACAGTCCTGCAACATCGTAAGGCTGAATATGATCTTACAAAACGAGGCAACAAAGCGAAATCTAGTAAGTCTCGATAAAGTCAGAATCCAAAAATGTTCGTAGCTCCTCCTTCAACTGAAGACAGGGCTGCTCCGTCATTAGCACATTACACCTCGCGCACTGTTATCCCTGTCAAGAACCTGTCAATCGTCTTGAAATATCCTGGCTGGGCGCCAGTATCCGCTTCACAAACATCATCAGTACAATACATCTCTAGCAGCAACACACTTACCATGACCACCATTCGGGAACGAATGAAACACATCCTGCAGCTCCGCCTTTGAATCGGGATCTCTACCTGCGGCGATATCACGCAAGCCCATCATATGTGCTTCCGGCGCTACCTGGTCTAAATGTCCGCTCAAAAATAGAATCGGTGTCGTTCGAGGAATTAGCGGAAGCTTTGCAGCAGAGTTCCATCTTTGATGTATGAGGTCGCGCGACGGGTATGGCACTCTCACGACTTTGATTTCCTACAATGCTGGTTAAAAAACTCAGGCACTTTCCTTCTTTGGCTGCCGTCCTTGCCCCGTTTACGCGGCTTGAGCTGCCGTTGAGTTTTGCACTTTGCACATCATTAAGCTTTCTCAAAAAAACGCGAGAAGTTCAACTTGCGTTTTCAAAAATTTGTCAATAGTTCCCCCTCCCGAAGGCATCATGGATTGAACGAAAAAGTATGGGTATTACAGGTGGTACAACGAAGGTGCGTGACCCGGTATAACCAGCGTGGCGTACAAAAAAAAAAGGATGCCGCGTCCCGACAGCAAGTACCAACTGTGTGGAAGCTGAACGCCGCGACATTCAGTCAAGCACGCTCAGACGCCAGGGGTCCACACAGTCCACGGTAGGTGGTCGTCATCACCATGGTACTTGCTCCAGTATAACAGGCGCACGGGAGAGGGAGAGAGAAACCAACCGTAGGAAAGTGGGGGGATTTCTCGCTGTTCCAGCCCTCTTTATACTCCCTGGTGGTGGCGGTGCTGTTGGTTCGTTTGTTGATTGAAGGCAGGTGGTCTGACGACACCAGCGCTTCTTAGGCTTTGGCTGTCCGAACTGCGATTTTGAATATCCTCTGTTTCCCGTCCCTTCACCACAACTTGAAAGGGGTTCTCTGCAGCTTTCAAACGATGTATACATGTCTATGTTTCCCAACATACGACGTTGAGGATTCAACGCACAAGTCCTGGCTGTCCGTCGACCACGGGGAGAGTGTGGCACGATAAATGCCCCTGGCAACACACGTTTGCTCCTCAGCCGAATTGGTGTATACATGTCTTGCGAATCTCAGTGGTGTCTCTCCCTTGTTCATGGCGGAATTCCCTTTGAAAATACGAACTCGGTGCATGTAAAATCACCGCGGAAACATAAGTGGAAGGAAAACAAAATACAAGACAAGTTCACAGAATGCACATGGTCAGGTCCCTCCATTCAAACCTTGAAGTTACGATGATCGCGGCTCCGTGGACTTGTGGGGATTTCCCAGAGCACTCCCTCAGCCCACCATCACTCTGCCGCGCGCATCGTTGCCGTCGTCGAGAAAGTTCTCTTTATCATCTCAATCTAACACCGTGGCCCGTCCCAATTCCTCCAGAACCGAAATCGGAATCGCGTCGCCTTCGAATAGCCTTGAGACGATAGCAGCGAAGGGTTGCTCGCCGCAGGGCAAAAAGTTCGTGAAATTTCTGACTTGCTAACTTCCTTGAATCTGATCGCTTTCGTGTCAGTCTCCGTCAAGTCAGTCTTACCTTTTCTTAGAATGTCGTCCTCGCTCAATTTGTCCAGATTTCGATTCGACTTGCCTGACACGCCGACCGACACCAGAGGAAGTGGCGGTGAGGTCTTGAACGACGGGTGGAGTGACTTGAGGTTCGCACCAGTTCACGGTTCCCAAGTACCTACTGACAAATGAAGCCAGTTCCCTTCACCTCTGGCAAGCCACGCAGCCCCACCAAACGGAAACGGATCTTTCAGCTTCGAGCAGCGAGATGTCGCTCGCCGCGAGGCAAAAATGTGAGGCACATTTGCCTTCGTGTCCGCTGTGAATCTGACAGCTCGACGTAGTGACCCTTTCCCTTGGAAACAGTGAGATTTACCTTTCTTGGCATTGTTGTCCCCACTCAATTCGTCCAGAATTGGATTCGGAGTCGCCCGACTGATGGCGGAGAATGTGACGGCGGGGTACTGAGAGAAGGGCGGCGTGAGCTCGGCTCGTCTAAGGTTCGTCCGCACATCCTGACATCTCCGCGTGTGTCCAGCTAACAAGCTGTATGTCAGTTCATTCGAGTCCAGACTTCGTACGACATCCTTTGCCTTCAAGCCAGGACCAGCGCCGCGTAACAAGGCAGCAACCAACGACGACCCCATTCGGAATAGATGAAGATCTCGATCTTACAGTTAACAGTTAATCCCTCGCGTTCGGTTCCAGTGAAATTAGGAAAGGTACGTTACCTCGTAATTACGCCGCTTCGAAAGTTCAACATCTAAACAAGGAAATAATCCTGAAGACGACTCCGACGACCTCAATGACAGGTTAAGCAGGTTATTATCACCATCTCGTCGTGTTCCTCGGCCAATACTCGCAGCTGTCGTGTGTTCAACATCGTTGGTTTCTCCATCCTTCGCCTGCTCGAATTGCTCTCTCGCCTCGCCGGCAAGCGAGCGAGCGAGTACACGCCCACCACGGTAAGTGTACCATTCTCACCCGAATTCGCCGCTGAAGTCGCTCTAGATCCCATTCACAACCCATTGAAAATACGACGCCACATTTACAAAGTCCAACGACATCGCCCCATTTGGACGTTGATTCCGATCTGGATCTGAGAGAGTTAGTCACGAAGTCCGCGGTCTCGGCTGGGCATGGTACGTCACTTTTTTTTCAACCCTCTTCGAAATCCAACATACAAACTAGGAAATAATCAACAATAGCCCAAGAGCTGCGAGCACAGAGGGATACGACTTACCAGGACCTTACTTTAACGTCGCTCTCCGCATTTCTCCCGCCGAGCGCAGCGTACAGTCCGACATCAACACACACACCACATATGAAACACGAGTCCACCCTCGCTTTCATGCGTTAGGAGCGGCGCGAATAGAGGTCTCAGATTGTAGGTTAATCATCCATCGAGTGACGACGTTACTGACACCGTCCTAGGCCCGACGACAAGTCGAACTAGTTACCGCGGCAACGCCACACTCTAAATCCAACCAGCAAATCTCCCCCATTTGGCCTGAAGAGCGATGCGGATCTATAAGTAATATCAATCACACGGAAGATATCGAGAGAAGAGAAGGTACGTTACCTTTACTGTCGTCATGTTCAAAAGTTGAACATGACTGTTTAGGAATTGTGCGGGACTTTCGCTGGGCCGTGCTCAAAGGATCGAGCAATTTATCTGCGAGGGCGTCTCAGAATCAACTCGCATAGCCCAACCGCCCGCTTGTCGACTCAAGTCCAGGCGGCGAACTCATCCTCGGCGACAAGTTCTCGCACGTATGGCGCTCCAAATTCGGGATCTTGACAGGCAGGAGCGGAAAGGATGCGAATAGCGTGTATCGATGTAGATCCAGATCTGGACAAGTTCCCCGAACCGGAAATCTGCGAAAAAATGAAGAGGTACATACTCACTGTTTATGCTCCTCATTCATTAGTAGCCCTAACGACGGAACCGGGGCTTCCATGAACAAGTCTGAATCGTCAGGAAATGACGGCGGCTCCGTCTTCGACCTCGAGGATGAAGTACAGCTCGGCAAGCGGGTGTTCCAAGTTCGCCGCCGCCATCAACGAGTCCACCATCCTTCGCGGAAACTCGGGTGCGGTAGCGTCCGTTCCAGAGAGTGGCTTCACCAACTGCGGTGCCGGCGGCTGTAAAGACAAAAAGAAGGGACCGTTCTGCGCCACGGTCTTGGAGTTCGTTATCGGGTACGTACCGTATTGAATTTCAAGCGAATTTCAGGAATGACGCCGGCTTAGGATCGCATTTGTCCCGTCTTCATTGTGCTGGCTGGCGGAGGCATTTGGAAAGCCAGCGATGGAAGTCGGGTTGAGGTCGGGAGGGACGAAGTCGATAGATGCGTTTCCGGCGCCGTATGGGCATCGAGCAGGTAGAAGCACAGTCTAGTATTATTTCCTACGGTACACATACGCGTTGTAGTCACAGAAGAAATCTAAAATTTATCAGAAGAACGAGCTGGAGACAAAAAATAGCGAAAGAATACCTTCAAAATCAAATGATGCGACTATTCAGCACAGCTACAGATGTCCTCGACGATGATAGCAGTGCCCCAGAGCACCAGAAGACCGCCAAAGAGCCGCACTATGTTCCTGCACACGATGCTTCATGTCAATAAAGTTCAAACTTACGATAAGGATCTGCACTCACCATAGCACGCGGTTCTCCTCTTATGTGTCATTCAAATTTCTTGGAACGTCGACACAACGAGTACGAGAAACCTAATTCGTGGTAAGCCAAAAACAACATTTCAATGAAAGCTTACCTACAGCTTCCGAGGGTTTCCACAACGGCAGTATCATTCGAGGGCGCTACGTCGCTTCCATATAGTCCGCGGTCGGCGCAGAAGGTCCAGGCGTCGTCGTCGTTGCGGGGTGTCAGAGCGATGCTGGGATGGTGGTGGTATTAGCGCAAGTTCCTATTCGGGCAAACCCGAGTGATCGACAGGACTTGTGCTCTTACTCCACCAAGCTGAGCTCAATTTCTCACGTCTAATGTATTCAGACTTTCTCTCAGCCTGCGCGTGCCTCTCTTGAACCGGAATTTACTCCTCAAGACTCTCATCGGATATCCCGACGGTTCTGGGGGGGCGACAACGCGTTAAACGCATGTTATTCCACTTCCATCCTTAGCTTCGCGTTCCGTTGCCGTTGACTTCGACTTTTATTATCTATGACGAGCAGTACGGGTGCCTCTTGAAGGCAATCTTATCGTGTCGGGACCGGCAGCCTGGGAACTTGGACTGGGGCGCTGACGCGGCCTCACACACTTGCCTCTATCCCTCATCTCGTTTTGCCCGGACGTCATCTTTTTTGGGAACCCTTTCAACCGCGTTAATCGCTCATCTGTCTGCTTTTTTGACTCCGTTTATCCTCGCATTATCCTTGCAGAATAGGCTGGGCTCTAGAATTCTAGTCCGAATGGAACTGGGCACTGTTTGATTTACATTCAACGAAACAGGTACGTACCTCGTCTGTTTATCGGCAGCGCTAACACATTTGTATAGACTCTATTCGTAACCGCATGGATCCGCAGATCTCGCGGTCTGGCGATTTTAGCGCCAGAGCAAGTTCGCGCCATGGAACCCGTGTTCTTTTCGTTATGGCTTCTTTGTTTACGTGGCGGCGTTACCATGGCCTGGGTTACAACTGAGTTGAGCATGTTGATCCGCGAACGTTCGACTTGGGGAACCTGTTCGCGTTGACAAGATCTCGATTTGGACTTGGGGAGGTGCGATCATGTTGTTATTAACGTCTCGTCTCAACGAGCTCATACTTCTCTCAGATCTTCTCTTAACATTCCTCAACTCACCTCTCTATTATTTGGCTCTTTACGCTTCGATTGAACGACATTCAAAACACCAACTTACGTGTGGCGTGAATTCAACATTCCTCGAATCCGGTGCCCAAAGTCAAATCGATGGCTTGGAAACGCGGACGTCATACCCTCGAATTACTGCTCCTCGGATACCGGCAGATCTGGATCTGGCTCGGACGAGTTGGGATATAACCCGAACACACCACCCAGTTCTTGCTTCCCTTGCCCCCCACTTTGTCTCTTCTCTCTACCTCGCACTATCACCACGATGCTCTCGACGGCTGGACTCTCGTCATTTCCGCCGTACCGTCGCCGGCATCTCGTCAAGATCCCAAAGTCGTCGTGTCCGCCATCGTAGGTTGCTTCTGCCTATCATCATGATGTTGAACTTTCACTGACCATTGATCAGGTCACTCTCCTTGATGGTCTCGATGGCGCTGTGATACACGGCGTCTTCCCGGATTCGCACTGGACTGAATCTCAGCCCACAACGTAGACTCGACCGCTGGTGTACTCGAATCGGCGCATTGGCCGACGCTCTCGTTGTGGATTGCTTTCATCGATGTCTTCGAGCTTGTCCTTGTCTTCTTCAGGTGAGGTCGTTCGTCTGGTGTCAACATTGTTTACTTACCTTTCTTTGCCAGGTCGTCATCTTCCTTTTCGCATTCGCTGCCGCTGGCGCACGTCATCTTCTTTCTCGCGGCGATTCTCTTCCCTACGTCCTTGACTTGCAGCCTCGTCGGCTTCTCATCGTCAGGCAAGTACTTTGCTGGCTGGGACCTTGCCGCCTCAAAGACATCTCACAAGTAAGTCGTTTCTTGATCTTGTTCGCGGCGTTCTCTGATGATTGATCACAGCGTAGGCAGCGTGAAGACCTTGACAGTAACTTGGTTATTTTGAATGGTATGTACATCTCGCTAAACTACGCGCTATGAGTTCTGAACGAGGGCTTTACAGTGATGTCCTAGTAGTAGTGTATAGTAGCATAAATGAACGTGATAAGTTAGTGCGAGTGAGAGTAGAAATAGTGTGCGTTGCAGAAGGCGCACGGCCGTCGTGGCGGAGTTGTTGTTCTGGGGTTGTCCGAAGATGTTGTCCATGCTGTCGACATTGTCGTAGACAGCTTCAGAAGCCGTCGTTATAGGCTAGTAGACATTCCTAGAATACGGTATATCAATAAAATTCCAGGTTGACGAAGAGATCCGCGCATACCGTAACACGCATTCCTCGCTTTACGTTCAGAACAGAGTTTTAAAACCGTCCAGTCGAACAATGTTGAAAAGCTAATTAAAGGTGAGCCGAGGAACATTAAATGAAAGCTTACCTTCAACTCCCGATTGTTTCCAGGGCGTTAATTAACACATTGCAGAGTGCTCCGCATAGTCCACGGTCAGCGCATGTGGTTCAGACGTCGCCGAACCTCGGAGCGATGTAGTTGAGGTCGTGGTAACAAGTCAAGTTCCCAATCGGGCAAGACCGAGCGGCGAGCGATCTGCACTCGCACTAGTAATCTGGTTTCGCGACTTGATTCAACTCCACGTCTTTGTCTCCCTTTGCGCGTCTCGACTCACTCGGAATCCTCTCTCATTGTGCCTCATTCGAGATCCCGATGGTTCTAGAGCGCGAAGACACGTCAAAACTTTGTGTATTCAACTTTTTCTCATTGCCGCTGCCGTCAGCTTCGAGTCGTGCTATCTATGACGAGGATGTTGTGTGCCTCTTCGAGGCAATCTTATCGTGTCGGCACCGGGTCTGTGGGAACTGTGAGGGTGACGCAAGCGCTTCTCGCTCTTGCCTCCATCCACCATGCCATTTCAACCTGAATGGCGTCTCTATGGGGAGTCATCTCCGGGACCTTAATTCAACGCTTCTCAATTTGCCTGGATACGCTAGTCTCTGCGTCGGCCTTTCCAGGATATCGAAAAGGAGCGTCATGCTCGAGTCGGACCCGGATATTGGACTTGTATTCAAAACGGTACGCCCCCCAGTTCCTACTTGCTGGGTTTATTTTAGAATTGATAGAAGATTGTCTTAGATCCGCGTATCGCGCGGTCCCATGATCGCAACACAATGTTGCTCGTCCTTTTCTCGACTTCGCGCCTGGATCCGATTTTTTTCATTCAATTGGGGTTTACGTGGCGGAGATACGAAGGTCTCGGCCACAACGACATGAACCATGCGGATCCCCGAGTGTTGGACTTGGGAGATCTGGATCTGGGGTATATTCATTGATTTGAGGAAGGGGCATCGGTATGTTCACCTTGGTATTTCTCATCTACATGCTCATGGGCTTCGACTTAGGCGGGGACACGATTTACTCTACTGGACCCTTTCGCTCCTCGCTTCATTTAGCTCAAATCCAACATCCCAACTTACGTGTGGCGTCACATTCCAACATTCGAGCGAATTCGGGTTCGCAAACTCAAATGGACACCCTAGAAACGGCACGGCATTCCGCTCTAATCCCATCTCCACGGAGCCTCGCAGATCTGGATCTCGCCCGAAGCAGTTTTGGTATATAACCCAGGCCGTCAGGATAATCCCCCCATTTCCTTTCTTCCTCTCCTCCCACCACGACCTCACCACGACCACTATGGTATTGACGACGACGTCGCTGTGCTGCCGCATACGTCGTCGGGATCGTCGACTCGTCTTGTAGGTCATGTCCTCACGGGCATGTTGGACTTGATGCTCATCGTTTGGCAGGCGCGCGTCGGGATGTTGGATTTGGCGTCCTAGCGGTATTGACGGACGTCTCTCGAAGCGGCGGCGCCGCCCTCGGCAAGTGACTTCTTGCCATTCTGTTCAACATGGAATTGATGCCAGTCGGGCGTGCTTTCCAGGCTGCGCCCTCGCTCTCGCCAGACACTCTGCCGCCGTACGACTTGAACTGGCGGCGGACTTGGAGCATCGAGTCATGATTTGACAGGGTTGGTAGGTAGACTCATGTTCGCAATCGGTTGTTCTTTGACTTACCTTTACTTTGACAGTTCAACTTTTCTTTGCGACTTTGATTGTGCCACCACGGACTCCTTACCCTTCATCCTCCAATACGTACTGGTAGTCCTGGCCTCGCTGGTTGTCAACATTGTTACTGACATACCGTCTTAGCCTTGCACGTCGACGACCCCGCCTGTGTCCATGGGGTCGTCTTCTTTAAACTACTGCGGACTCTTCACCCTCCTTCCTCGACTACCTACTGGTAAGTCATCCTCTTACTCGTTGTCAACAACATTGTTGACATCGTCTTAGATCGAGACATCGTCATCATAGGCTGGACGTTGATGTTGGTCTTGTCCTTTGTTGGACCTCTTCGTCGACGTCTTGACCTCACGATGGGGTCGCGATGTTCGTCGTTCTCATTATGGTACGCTCATCTTTTTCATATCAAGTGTTCATCATTAACCAGTTACCCAGTGTAGCCTTGACCTCGGACAGCGGAGGCGTCTATCAACGTCGCGGTACGTTTATCATCTCCCTCGTCGTCGGTGTAACGTATTAACAATGTTGCCTTCAGTCATCGACCATCTTGCCTTTGTCGACGTCGGCTTAACCCGACTTTGGATCTTCGCCGCCGCTGTGAGTAACTCATCTGCTGCTTGATTTACTTGATCATCGACCGACCTTTGGTCAAGGTCATCATTACTGTCATCAATCATTGCCTTGTATGTCTTCGCCATGCTCACGTTCGTCTTAGATGTTGTTAAACATCTTCTTCATCAGGCCCTCGGCAGCATTGACGGCGCTGTTCATTGCGACCGAGTCTTCTGGTCGGATTCTTCTTCCGGTACGTCGTCAAGTTGCCTTTGTTTTCGATCCTATTCGTGTCTCTAACTGTCGTCGTTTGTAGCTCATTCAGGCGCGAAGCATCAGGCAAGTGCTTTCCTTGCGATGAAGCTCTTCGGATACTGATTCGATTTCAGAATCGCGCTGGTCTCGAGGCTTGAATGCGAGTAAGTTTTTTGGTTCATCTGCTTCTTCGCGCCCTGACCGTCTTCCTTCCGTTAATTACTAGACGGTAAGACTGTATGCACGGTAAGCATTTCGTTTCATACAAATGTATCAACACTTAGTTTGATACAGAAGCAACTCGATTCCTTCGGATGGGGCTTTAGATGATGCGGTAAGCGCGTCGCTGTTTGTCTTGTTCGCGCTATGAACTGATTTTCGATTCGGGTAGAAATTCGTGCACGACAAGGTAAGTACTCGACGGGGTCACTATCAAGTCTGACCCTTTCAACTTTGCAAGCGGTATCGTCGTATCGATGGCTCTCGACGGGTTCTTCGAGTACAGCGTGGGCACGGTGGTAAGCTTTCCTCGTCGTATGGTTCATTGGCTTCTGACGCATACATGAAGGATAATGCTTTTGTTATGTGCACTCGAGTCCGGCCGTGCGCAAGAACGTATCAGTGCGCGCGGGATCCACTAATCACGTGTGGAGGAATCAGCTCAGAGAGAAATCAGAGAGTGAGAGAGAAAAAGGGATCTGATTGTGGGGGTCTAAAACTAGCTACAAACAAGCCTTGCTGTAGACTAAATACTAGAATGAAAAGGAGAGTCTCCTGATGGATGAAATCAGGTGGAAATATGGGGGAAGGAATGAAAAGGAAAAGGAGATGAAAAGGGGAACTAAGGCACCCGAGACGAGGGTGCAAGAAGGAAATGATCAAAGGCAATGATCAGAGGGGAGGAAGGGAGAGGGGAACCCAGGAACGAGGGGAACTCCTGGGCAATCCCGGAGAGAGGGATTGTAACCGATTCGTGCACAGGGAGTGCACGATCGGTACATCTCCCCCGGACGAAAAATTTCGGAACCGGAGGTACCGAAATCACGACGTCACAGGGACACAGCGAAAATCAGGGACAGGCACGAGAGCGCGGTGCGGGTGGGAACACGCGATAGAGGCATGGAGTCCCGTTGGCGGGACGTCTCAGACTGAAGAGCAGGCCCCAAGAGTGTGCAATTTACCGCCCCGCGTGGGGAAACGCGCAGTATTCAACGCCTCTCCACCGCCATACAGCACCATTTAACATGATACTGAATGACACGGGCCCTAGGACCAAGCACCATTGAGAGGACAGAGGGGAAACGAGACGGGAGGCGAGTATTTGAAGGGAGAGGGCGGCAAGAACTGATCCCAGGTATCACCATGAACGACGACCCACTTAGCCGCCCGCTCGAGCCATAGCTGTAATATTAAGCCTTTTTGGCACTGCTGTAGCCAGAAATGTGCAAACATTAATTCAGTGGATACAGCCAGGCAGGTGGCTAGCAGGTGGTGATCGCCTTCCGTTTTGGGCGGCGTGGGAGCACAAGCGGACATTGCCGTGTCACGCCCCGATGCTGGCGGGGTGCGCAGCTGACAAATCTCCCTTTACAGGCTGCCAGCCCGCCTTTCGGGTGTCGGCACTTGGTTTCTCCTTCAGGCTGTCACCTACGTCACTACTACTTCCACCGACATGCACCAGGAACACATAATTAGCATGACATCACTAGCCGTACCATCCGCCCTCTTCCCGCCCTCTTCCCGCCTCTTCCCGCCCTCTTCCCGCATAATCCATACATGTCTCCTCTGTTCGTCTGCCACTACGTCCCACGGCAGCATCTCGTTGTATGCGCTTCCCACCAGCAAACCAAGACGAACACGCACACGTCGCCTAGTGCCCACTGCGATTGACAAGTCCCCAAGCACGTGCACGGACCCTTCGGGCCGAACTCCGCACACGTGGCTCCTCGCGCTATCTCTCGTACCTGATGCACTAGCAAACAGGCTAAGTTCACCGGCAGAGTTCAACTAGGTTCACATCATTGTTCAACAATCATTTTGACAGGTTATCTAGCTATTAATTCTACTTCGAGTCCTCTGCTGCTAGACGTAATTGATCCATGACCCATGCAGCATCAATAACTACTTTCTCCCACACCGTCATCTCTTGTTTCTTCTCTTCCTCTGCCATATCCACAATTTCGTCCCCTCACCACCTCAGACATGCCACGATCCCAGCAATGCCATTCGTGCCATGCACGTCCAAATCATTCCAGGTGTCCTTTGGCCCTCTAAGTGTCCACTCACCAAATTGGTCTTGTGTATGCCACTCCGGTTGCACAGATTCCCACCACGACCAGTATTCGATATGGAATGCCTCGACGGATGGCACCTTTTGCTTCTCGTTCATGCCTAGCATTCCCTTTCGTCCTCTTTGATCCACACGCTGACTATACCTGGGTGCTTTGTCGACGATAGACCGTGTCGGGGGTTATCAAACTGGTGAGTCCTCTCTAAAGCTAGCCATGCCTTCAACAATAACACGTAGCATGGTCTCAGATCATCCGATGTCAAAATCTTCTACAACCGCAGGAACCATTCGCCTGCATCATCCACGTCAACATCGTCGCATCTGGACAGACACATGCTCTCTCCAGTATGACTTAGCGCAGCGCTCGTGTCCATTCCAGCATCCTTTCCCTACCGTACCCTACGGGCCTGCAACATTGGCCCAGATCCTCCTGCATACACTCCGACTCCTTCGACTCCTCCGTTCAAAACCCCTGTTCCTTCAGCTGCTATACCACCCATCAGCGAGCTCATGTTCGCAAAGTCTGCATTGGCAAATCCAAATGACGCTCCAGAAAATCCGAATGCGTCCACGTTGGACATTCCCGAGACACCTAAAATATCGCTCTCTGCCAAGGTGGTCCTCCCACACCATTCCAATTCGCCCACTCATCAGATCCCATCGCAGAATTCGCCCATTCCATCCACGCCGGATCATTTGGGTTCGATCCACTCCGAGAAGGAAAACGGCTGGCTTCCCGGAAGCATCAGCGCAGAGCCATCTGTAGCTGCCCCGTCTCCTGCAGTCATGCTCGTAGACTTTTCCCCCATCATCCCCAATGCTCCTTGTTCCACGTCCATCGATTCCCCATCGTCAATAACCCCTGAGAGTTGGCAATCGCAGGCTCGACTGGCACTACCTGCGTAGCCGGAGCAGCAACTACGTTCTTCGAGCGTGTCGCGGCCGTTGCTTTTGTTTTCTTAGCAGCATTCTCCTTCACCGCACCCACCTTCGGCACGGCGGCCCGGCGCTTCCGTGCCCCTGCAGCGCTATTAGCGCGCGCTCGTTTCTTGGCTTTTCCTGCGGCGCGTCCTGCGTTGTCATCCTCTTCGTCTTCCTCGTTCCTTTCCTCGTCATCTTCTTCCTCGCCCTTGTCGCTGACCTCGTCATCTGCCCCATAATCTATGTTCTCGTGAACCTCCCGCAGTCTAGCCAGCAATGGCGTAATGCCTTCCGTGTCGTCTTCATCCACTTCGTTCTCGTCTCCCAGGCGCGCTTCCGAAATGTCTTGTGCATCGTAGCAGGTGCCAAGCCAATTTTTGAATACATCCAGGACAGCGGCGTAGTGTTCGGTATTGTACTCTGCAAACGAACTTGGGATCGCGTCCTTGTTAACGCCGATAGGTATGCTTATCATAGAACTCAGCGCCACACGCCTTTAATGCTTGTCAGACCACATACCCGATTGTACGAATGGCTCCGCCAAATCGCGGCATCGGTCCGCCTGCGATACAAATTATCTTCAAGCCCATTATCTCCGCGCAGCCCTCTAGAAGTGGCGTAATGAACTTCGTAAAATTATTGATAGCTCTGGAAGCATATCGTCAGCCTAAACAGCGCCGTCGCTCCTATCCCCACTCACCGCTGCCGACTTTCGGGATCCTGCGGATAAGGCGCATTCATCGTCGCTTTATACTCTGCTTTCAATATCTTCGATGCTTCCTCCGCCTTGCGCTTCCACTCTCCACGCTCATTGACGGGAACCAACTCTTTGAACAAACGGCGTGTCACGTCTCCTCGAAAACCCATCGCTACCCCCAAATCATCCGCGAGGCCGTTCTGTACCTTGTACGCGGCCCACTCCTTGTTCACAGTTGCTCTAACAAGGGAATCGTACTTCTCGTGGCTCCACTCCTGTGATGCCTGACGCGCTTTCGGTGGCCTCTCGATTTTCAGGAACTTCCCAATCAGACGGACGTAGGGATCGTCGATGTCAACAGCGCGCGTCTGGTTGTACATCTTCACCAGCTTCGTTGCACGATACGTTAACCAGCGGCGGATCCTCTAACACGGTAAGGTCAATTTAACATCAACTAGGCGTTCGAGAAATTACTAACGCCATTCATCTTCTCGCTCCAGATTGCACGCTCCTTCTCTTCCTCTGGTGTCAGTGTAACCTGTTCTCGGGCAGTCTCCGGTGTCCATTGTCGAAATGGCTGTGGCGGCTCTTCGTGGTCCTGTAGACGCCAATCGACGTGGTAGTCAAACTCCCTGCGTGCCAGCTTGATGACCTCGCGCATTGGGCGCCACCCTTTGGCCATCGCATCCGCCATCAACGCAACGTAGCGATTCAGTATACGCTCGCGTCCTCCCTCTGCCCAGAACTTTCCATCGCTCCGGTCTTCCTTCGCCATACGCTTCGGATCCTTCGACTTGGCGGTATTATTAGCCATCTCTGAATTCTGTTCATTTCCTGAGGTCAGATACCACGACGCGCCCGACGCGCCATTCACACACCTTCTTCCACTGATGTTCTTGACCTGACTGGTGGGAGTAAAAGTGGGAGAAATCCTGGCGACGCGCTGGCTAGTACCACCGCAATCACGGCTAGGCTCAGCCCACTGGCTGCAGCCACCTGTCGTACCCTGAGGCGAGTTCACCGTTGCTATCTTCCCTTCGGAAATCTGTTCCTCACCACAACCACATGATTTTTCTCGGAAGAAAACCCGCCTGCTTTTTCTCCGGAAGAATTATCACCACTATTTAGGCCGTGCTAGGTCGATGATCTCCGTATCCATCAACCTTCATCACCCCCCCACCCAGATCATTATGTCTATGCCCACCACCACGACTGAAGCAGTCACTCCATTCTCGGGGTGACTGCTTCAGTCCAGTCTCCCATTGACGCCGGCCATGCAGCACCCTGTCGCCGCCAACTTCGATGACTTCGAACTCGTTTCGTCTCCCCCGCCGTTCAAAATCACGGCGAACCAAGCTGGTTCTCGGTTCAACTGGTTCGTTTCTTTTCAATCGCTCTTAATCTATGCTCATTAAAACCCACATAGCTACGCACTCCGCTGACGCCGACAACCAGGCTCACCTTCCTCTTGGCGGGGGTCCTGCGCTCAACAGTATGTTTGTGCCTCTATGTTCAGCTTCCCTCCGCCTGACCTCTTGCGATAGTTCATGCGCGCTCGGCTGGTGTCCATGGCGTCGTAGGCGTCGTCTACGACACTGTTCCCCTCTCCATGAGGTACAACGATGACGTTGTCGCTGATCGCTACTTACGTCGTCTCTAAAGGCCGTTATGGTAGGAATTGTTACTTGAATCGTAGGTCTTCCTCCTCCTTATATTTTCTTCCCTGTCTAAACCCTTCCTTTGCAGAGCTATCGCGACAGCCCTCATTAGCGGCATTCCCGGCGGCTCTAACAAGCACTACGAGACGCAGCAGAAAGCTGTTGATGTGTTCAATGGGCTTCTGGCGATTCCCGGCGTTGTCAGCGTTTTCCGTTAAATTCGTAGCTACTTTGATGCATGTGTACAATTGATAGCCATATAAATACGACATATTCATTTTCGCACCTCACCTCACGTTGTCTTTGCCCCTCATGGCCGCCTCTGCGTTCGAACAAGAGCTCGAACAGGAGTTTGAATGTTATGGCAAGTTCCTCTCGGATTTAGATCCCGTCGCTCTTGATGCCGCACTCGATGGCCATATCAGTAGCGTCGTTCTCTGTCCCTCTTCATCAATGCTCATCACTATATTTCTAGCCCTAGACAATGATGATGATTTAGTCGACGCTTTGGAAGGGCTGTCCCTTTACGCCACGCCTGCGCAGACCCCACCACGCACGCCGACCAGGTTGTCGCCACCCCTTACGCAGTATCGACTTCAATCGCCTACGCGTAGGGCTGGTATTCCGGAGACCACCGAACACTGGTATGGCTTGGCCTGTTCATGTGACGCCTAGCCACATTTATCGCGATCTAGGTCCAAGGCGGCCGATATTGTCAATAATTACCCGGATATCAAAGTCACCGCAGAAACTCGCCGCCCCAAGAAGAAAAGGCCTTCAAAGCACTGGGTCGTCTTTGCCGGCAGGGAAACAGGCATTTTTTCCAACTGGTCAGTATCTCATCATGGTCAAGACAGTATCTTATTCCTCCGAGTAGGGAAGACGTCGCCGTTCAGATCGCGGGTGTGCCGTCAGTCACCCAGGGTTATGCTTCCAAGACTGCTGCCGAGGAAGCGTTCGCCCACGCCAAAGCATGTGGATGGGTACCGCATGGCCAACACCTCCCGGCTACAGCAGCTCTGCTCGACATTCCATTCCTGACAGCTGCAGAGGCGTCGTTCGTGAATGCCCTCAATAGGGGTATCACGAACAAGCGCTGGTATTGCGTATATCAAGGACGCCGCCCTGGGATTTATAGGTCCAAGTGGGTCCAATAGTTCTGCATCAGTTTCCATTACTTATACCGCACAGCCTTGAATGCCAGTTGAATGTCCACGAGGTTTCGAAAGCCTCGTATGAGTCGTGGGGGACCCTCAGCATCGCCCGCGAGAAGTATCTGAATGCTCAGAGGGAAGGTACTGTACGCGTTCGCAAATGAGAACTTTTCGTATATTATATGCCGCAATTACAATTGAAAATAAGCCAGAGTTTGACGCTCCATCCCCTGCCGCAATGAAGTGAAGTTGTCGAGGTCGTTGGTTGCCTCGTTAAAGACATTGCCGACAACATCGAGGGCCTGCCTGAAATGGTCAATCATGTCGACGGCCTTCACATGGTCACTGCTAGCACCGGTCAGCTCCCAAATGCGATTACATGCAACCTTCGCTGGGTCGGCGGTATCGTTGACAGCGTTCAACGCTGCCTCTAAGATCGACATTGCCATGGTTGGCCGTAGCAGAACTTCGTCGCAAAGTCCAGAAGCATATTCGCGCAGGGACCGCCCTATAAGCCTGTCCAAGCGTTTCTGCTGTCTCCGTATAATCTTGAAGGAGCTCGATATCTCGCGCGTGGTGGACCTGTCAAAGTTCAGATGAGAATCAAATCATGGAAAAGCAACGTGACGCACGTAGTGTCTCGTCCAATGCTGGTCCCCTCGCCCGATGCGCTCGCCTCCAGTTTCTCAGCATACGCCTTCTTACGTTTCTTGAGGATTTTCCGGCGGTTCCTACAGGTTGACGCTGCGTTCAGGACGTGAAGATGATCGACGAAAAGGAAACAGTACTGATCGCATCAGCTGGTACTCACTTTGAATAATAGTCGGCGTCGTATTGTGCTCTGGCCTCGCGGCGCTGCTCCTCTGTAGCATATTTCGCTTTGCGCCCCATCAGACGGGTGTAAGGAAATTTAATATCGGGAGGGCCGAGGTGTTGAAAGTTAGATAGACGACTGTCAATGATCTTGGTTCACTGTAAAGATCGAAATCCTGATCCTCTTGCTAATTTCTTCCACTTTTTTACGAGACAAATCGTATGGCGGTACTTTGCCACTTTTGACCGAGGGATTATACTGATATATATGTTTAGACTATATCCAGGTAAAATTTGAGCATGTCCGGGGTGTGCAACGAGCATAATGTCACTTCGAAGTCTTTCAGCTTGTTTCGGCAATTCCCGAAGACCATTAAGACGCGGAACAACTCTAACCTCGGACTGCCACTCTTTGCATTGTATCCCCCATGGCTGAGATACACTTGCCACCGGACGAACTACAGGAGGAGCACGACGTCTTCACTCTGCTCCTGGACGAGAGTGAGTCCCTCGAGGGCCCTGTCATTCGTGCTCGTGAGCCTTACCGGTACGTTCATATTGGTGCCCAGCTCGTCTCCTCGTTGACCTCGTCACAGATGCAAGTGCGGTAAGGCACACTCTCCAGCGAAATCCCCCTGTAGATTTCCCCCCATGGATCCCGAAACCAAGGAGGCTCAGTAAGTCCTTCCAGCATTGTGCCAGGCGTAGCTGAACAATAACAGGCGGCGCGAGGTTATTGACTTCAAGAATTTGCTTACTCCCGTGCGAGAAATCCTGCAGGAGTACAACCTCGTAGTGAGCTGGAGGGACCCCTACATCTTTGTCGAGGACACAGTGCGCATCGCACTCTTCACCCCATCGCACGCACGAGCAATCCTCCGACTCCCCATCACTCGCATCAAGGAGCTGTTGGAGGACATTGATCTTCCACTCAAGGTTGTCAGCGACTTCTGCGATAAGCATGACCATCTTGTTACGCGTTGGAATCGAGTGCATTTCCAGGTCGTTGCCATGAACAAGACCGTGGAACTGCTGGAGGATGTCTTTGCCCACGATTACTTTATCTCAATGTTACGTCGGGAACGCGGGCTAGGACTTTGTGGATGGAGTGTTCTTCTTTGCGAAGGAATTTCACGTAGTATGTACAAGTTCCAGCATCAAAATGAAGGCATAGATCAGTAAAGTACTGTATGCATACAATGTCGATCATAGATTGTCCATTTCGCCTGCTACTACTGGGGGATTTTGCTCATCGTGTCTAGCTAACACTGCTAGACCCCATAAGACACGTGTCTCCAGGACATCTAGCCCTGCTCTTAAGGGTGTAGCGACCAGACGCGTCTGCAATAAAGTCGTGTTCAAAAGTGAGCCTCCTGAGTGACGTCATAACGATCAAAAACTGGCTACATCCACCTCGCTCTTACCACGATGTTCGCTACGCAAGTACTGCCCCTTACGTGTGATAGCGCCGCTGTAGCTACAGCCACTTCTGTCCTGACTTTGTCCTTATCAAAAACATGCTTGGCATCACCCATCTCTTCCACGTTCTTTGGTTCCGTAGTGCCGCTGCGGCTACAGCCACTTTTGACACGACGTCGTACAATCTCTTGCGATCAGTCCAGCTGGGGTCTGTTTATTTCGTTCCGTAATTTTTTCCACTTTTTTCCAATAACTGACGTTGTGCTGATGGCGTCGTTGTCCTGGATGTTTTTAATATTGTCCGAAGGCGCCTTGCCATAAAAATCGACCATGTTCTAACTTAAAGTCTCTACGCCGCTCGCCAACTTCGAATCGCACCATGGCTTCTGAGCAGACATCTACTGCCTCGGCTCTACCTAGGAGTCCTTCCCCGACGATGCAGGACCAGGAGCCTCGTCCAGAAGGGCGTCTGGACGACCGGACTCCCGGGAAGACAGCGCACAACGGGCAGGATGGCCACCGTCGCTCGGACATGAGAGGACCAGCCGTTGTGGGCATGCGCCTGGGTATGTCCCTCCTTTAATCTCTCGATGGCATCTATAATGTGTACTCTCAGGATTTCAGACGTATAGTGCGGCTCAACGCGCGTGGCTGGAAGATCACATCGAAGAGGCGCACGACTATCGCTCCACACACGATGACATGCAGCCCTACTATCGCGAGATTTGGGCAGCGTTTACGGAGCGATTCCCTCCCATGCAGAACCCACCCTTCCCGGAGGACGCCGACATGGTTGAAGCTTATAATTTGTCGAAAGGAAAGGTACGACGAGCTCAGCTGCTATCAAGGATGCCTACTTATGTGATGATGCAGAGCATGGCTTCGTTTCTTAACCGGGCCTGGACTTTTCGGATGTTCAAACGTCTTCGCGAGGAGGGAAAGCCCATGTTTTAAAAGGGTCTGTAGACGGAGGTGGGCAGCAATCGAGGGTTGTTCAGCATAACTAGTCTACA